>CM045900.1:29970066-30080066 GCA_025169545.1 Anguilla japonica | reverse complement strand
ATAACTCCAGACATGAGAATCACTGAGACTTGGAAAACAGCTTAAATGAAGCAAGACACTTGAATATATTCTATATTGTATATGATACATCATTTAGGTAGAAAAAGTGCCACAAATGCAATCATATTTGTGAAAATAAAGTTGATAATATTAAATCTTGGAGTATGGCTTGATTCCAAACTCTCATTCAAATCACACATTGATCATGTCTTAGGTATAGTCAACTTTGGAATCAATGTTTTACATCGATCTCGAAATTTCTTTACACGCAGTTATTCTTCCCGATTCTTGACTATTGTGATATTGTCTATCAAAACGCATTAAAATCAGACCTTGTTCCACTTAACACAGCATATAATAGACTCTGCAGATTTGTCCTTGGATGTCCTTTTCTCACTCATCACTGTACAATGTATGATGCACTTAAATAGCCATCTCTAAATGTAAGAAGACACATTCACTGGCTTCATCTTATATTTAAATGTATTCATTTCAGTTATCCTCCTTATTTACAACAATATCTTGTACCCTTTACTTCAAATGATCAAGTTAGGCACTCTGCTCAGCTCAATTTCTCTGTCCCTTGTGATAAGAAAACAATTGGCAAAAGAGCTTTTATGTTTAAAGCCCCAGCAGATTGGAATAATTTACCTGTTGATATTAGATCCATTTCATCATTTGGTATGTTTAAGCATACCCTGTCTTCTTACTTTGACATGAACTGCTCTCGTTATAAATGAAGCTGTCACTGTTTATACCTACTGTTTATACCTGATGGTATTTGGTGTTTATCTATATCCACTTTGGCCACCTTGTGGTTGTAATGTTTTCAGTGTTTTCATTAATTAATGTATGTGGTTTGTTTTTGTTTTATTCTCGTCTGTCTGTCTGTCTGTACGTTGTCGTATTGATAATTGTATTTCTATTTATTATTTATTTTGTCACTCCTCTGTTATGTAGTGATTGTGATGTTGGGACACCTTCGAAAATGAGATGGTACATCTCGAGGGGTGTCTTAATAAATAAATTTGAACAAAAAAATGCAAAAGAAATTCACCTTTAGTTTGAAATTAAATGCTAAGTTTGTGTGTGTGTGTGTGTGTGTGTGTGTGCGTGCGCGTCAGTGGCGGCTGGTGACTCAAAAAATTGGGGAGGACAGGAAGAAAACCAACCCACGGCGTCATGTTATTTTACACTAGTTGGCTACTTAACATCTCTACTTTATGTTCAAGTTATGTTATGTTCAAATGTAGCAATAATCCAACTAGCAACTGTAGGTTAATCAAGACATTACCTGAAACAGGTAAAATGACCGTCATCGCAGGAAGAAGCAGATCAAAAGTTTGTAGTAAAATGTATCTTTATTGGTTGTTTTTTTACATTTTACATTTTTTAAAACATTATTCCTTTTAAAATATCAAAAAAGGAACTGAAATACATTTAAACATAGACATTCCCTAGCAAAAGAAAATCAAAACACTCAGAAAAAGGAAACCTAATACAAAACAAGCCTATTTATCTTTTAACTAATACTCACAAGACACTAATTATTTTAAGACATAATTTACATAAAACATTTAAGGATTAATAAAACAGCAATACGTGTGCTCGGGATGGAGTGGAGAGCGGGTGCCCCTCCTAGGGGGGTGGACTATATGATGAGTTCTTTCCAGTGGTCCACCCCCCATTTCTCTCTCGCCAGGTCCTTGTTTTTACGGAAGTCCACCAGAACGCCGTCCTGGAGGAGGTTTTGAATCCTCCTCCGGAGAGTGACCAGGTCCACAGTTGTTTTCTGGTAGACCTTGATGTTCCTCGTCTCCCACAGGACCTGCTTGATGGTGTTGGCGATCCCCCACTGACGCTGGAGCTCCATGGTCTTAAGCCCCTCTCGGGGGCCGTAGAGGACGCTCTCAGCCGTCAGGGAGGACCTTGGCAGCAACCTGTTTTGGGAGACAGAGGAAACAACAAGGCCCCAGACCCGCCTGGCCACGGTGCACTCCCAGAACAGGTGGTTAATGTGTTCTGAGTCAGTGCAACCGTGGGGGCAGCGCTCAGTTAGGGCTAAGTGCCTGCGGTACATAAACTCTCGTGTGGGGAGACACCTGTGGGCTGTCATCCAGGCAATGTCTTTTTGTTTGTTGGTTAGACATTTGTGTGTTACGTTTGCCCAGATGACTTGCGGGTCCCGTGCTGGCCCTGACCTCGGGAGCGTGGCGGTCTCGTTTGATTTTAGGTGAGCCATGATGGTTTTGTAGCTCCACGAGGTCAGGCCAGCCCTGGGCAATCCCCTCCCGAAGGCAAAGTCCTTCAGGGCTTGATAGACGTAGGGGGGGTCCCAACTATACGGCGTGGTGAGGTCCAGCACACCCAGGCCCATTGCCCGTAGGAAGGGGGTGGCGTAGTACCTGGCAAAGGCACCAGAGGCCTTTCCCACCTTCCCGGCGTTCTGGACCAGGGCGGCCAGACCTTGCACCATAATAATTGTTACTATATCTGGGACCCCCCGCCCCCCATTCCTCTCCTCCTTGAGGAGGGTGACTCGACTCAGTTTTTCCATTGTACTCCCCCAGACAAAGCGAAAGGCCAACCTAGCAATTTTCTTGCTGGTGGCCTTGTCTGGGGGAAACACCCTCCCCACATAGAGCAGAATGGGCAGGACAATTGCCTTCAGGACGAGGATCTTACCCGCCATGGTCAGGGGCCGCGCACTCCAGCTCCGGGTTTTGTTTTGGACGCGGCTGAGGGCTCCCTCCCAGCTCGTTCGCCCTCCTCCGTCCGCCTGGAAGGTCACCCCCAAGAGCTTGATGTTATGTCTGCGTACAGGGAAGGAAACGGTTAGAGGCTCACTATAAAAGGGAGACAGAAACAGTTCACTCTTGTCCCTGTTGACCAGGGCGCCAGTGGCCGCACAGAAGTCGTCCAACACCTTGGTGGCGCAAGCGATGGAGCGACTATCTGTGGCGACGATGGTGATGTCGTCCATGTACGCCATCACCTTTAGCCGCTCTCCCCTAGCCCCCGGCAGCGGGTAACCCGCCACTCCGGGGCTGGCCCTGATGGCCTGGAGAAACGGTTCCAGGTAGATGACGTACAGGAGAGATGCTAGAGGGCACCCCTGCCTGACGCCAGACCTGATGGCAAACGGGTCAGAGGGCTGCCGATTGACAACCACTCTGCCCGTTATGTCAGTCAGGCAGATCTTTATCCAGCGCCGGAGGGGGCCAGGGATGTTCATTCTCTCTAGCACTCTCTCCAAGCACACGTGACTCACCCGGTCAAATGCCTTCTCCTGATCGAGACTGAGAAGGCACAAGGGGGACCGCCGCTCCCCGGAGTGGATGATTAAATCCCTCACGAGGAGCAGGTTGTCGTTAATGGACCTCCCCTGCACGCTGCAGGTCTGGTCCGGTCCGATCACCGATGTTATCAGGCCTTGGAACCTCCTCATCAGCGCCTTCGCCATGATCTTATAATCGACTGAGAGGAGGTTGATCGGCCGCCAGTTGCGGAGGTCCTTCAGGTCCCCCTTCTTTGGGACAAGAGCTACTGAGCTCTGCCTCAGTGAAGCCCCCAACCGCCCCTCCCTGCACGCCGCTCTGAAAACTTCAGCCACGTCCTCCTTCAGGAGATCCCAGTAGGTTTGGTAAAACTCAGCTGGGATTCCGTCAGGACCCGGAGCTTTGTGCTGGTTAAGGGAGCGCACGGCCCGGGTGAGCTCCTCGGTGCTCAACTCCGGGTCCATCCGCTCATCACCCAGACGTCTGTCAAGGCGGCCCAGGAAGGCGTCCATGAGAGCCCCGTCGGAGGGCCTCTCGCTGTAGAGGCCCCCGTAGAACTCCCTGGCCACCTCCCGGACCTCCACCTCTTCAGACACCACCACACCTCTGTTGTTATAGAGAGACCGGATGTTATTAGTCTTAGACCGTGCCCTGCGGAAGAAAAACCGTGTGCACTTCTCATCCTCCTCGAGGCCCTGGAGTTTGGAGCGGAAGGTGTATTTTTCCCGCTTTTCCCGGTAGAGGGTGGCGAGGCTCTGCCGAGTCCGTGCGATTTCATTGCTCACATCCAGGCCTCGGGACTGGAGGAGGCTCAGTCTCTGGAGGGCAGCATTGTGATACACAAAAACTGCCCTCCTTTCCTTCGCCTTCCTCCGCCCGACTGCCCGGAAGTAGCCTCGCACTCGCTCCTTCACCATCTCCCACCACTCCACCGGGGAGTCAAAGAGATGTTTCAGACTCACCCACTCCAGATAACGTCTCGAGAAGGAGAGTCGCACCTGGGGGTCTCGGAGATGGCTGGTGTTCATTCGCCAGAGCCCCTTACCCACGGTTATTGGTTTCTTCCAGGCCAGGGACACGGTCACCATGTGGTGGTCCGAGAAGTGCACCGCCTGGATGGAATAAACGGGCACCCCCAGGCCTGGGGAGAGCAGAAACAAATCGATCCTCGAAGAGGAGCTACCGGAGGAACTCACCCACATGTGTTGGGGGGGAGAGGCGCCCCCGGCGTCGCGGAGGGAGAAATCCTCTATGAGGGACCGCAGCAGGTCGCTGGATCGATCCCGTCTGGGTCTGCTGCGGTCCTCATCTGTCAAAGCGCAGTTGAAATCCCCCCCCACGACAACCGGCATTGTGCAGTTGAGTAGTGGTGCTAATTTTGTGAAGAGGGAGACCCTCTCGGCCACGCCGGTGGGGCCGTACACATTGATGACCCTGAGTGGGGAACCCCCGACCTCGAAATCCGAGACGAGGATTCGCCCACTCTCTACAATGGTGCTAGATGTTACGCGCACATAGGGATTTTTCACCAATGTGCCGACCCCATCGGCTCTGGCGATGTTCGAGCCAGACCAGAGAGAGTCTCCCATTCTCCATTCCTCCCCCAGAACGCCATCCAACTCCCGGAACGGAATACCACATTCCTGGAGCAGGATGTCTGAGGGGACCTGTGAAAGTATGGAGAATACGGTGTGGCGTTTGGCGGGGTCTTTGATACTGCGGGTGTTGAGTGATGAAATTGTTATGGATGATATCATGTTTATTGTTGATATGTATGATTTATGATCCTATGTTGCTATTGGCTATGTCTTTGCAGATTTTATTGAATTTTTGGTTTAGAATGTCCTGATTATTTAGGCGCCTACTTACCCCCGGACCATGTGCACCCACAGACCTCCCCTCCTGACTGCCTGGGAGGTTCCGTCCTGGAGAGGTGGGGGCAGGTGTTTTTGCCCCAGGCTTCCCCCCAGTCCCTGGAGGGCCCTGAGAGGAGGATGCTGGTCCAGTTCCTTTAACAGAGTCTGGACCGGAGGAAGGCTGGTCCTTGGTAGTTCTGGTGTGGATGGTGATGGTTTTCTGTAAGGTTTCGTCGTGATGCTTACGTGGTGGTGTTGATGGTTTTACAGGGCGGGGGGGGGGGCTCAGGCCTGGCTGTAGGTGTTGTAAGTTGTTCCTGTTGTAAGTGTGACTGTGTTGGTTGGTTTGTTGGGTGAGTTTTCCGGCGCACTATTGCTGGGTTGGGAGGTTGACTGGGGGGTTGTTCTTTGGATGTAGTTGGGGATCTGACACGTTTGCCCTTTCGTTTTTTAATCTGTTGCCATGGTGTTATGGAATTTTCCGAATCAGTTGTTGAGGAGTCCGACTCCAACACCACAATAGGGGTGTCGGAGTCGGGCTCCTCCTTGACGGTGACGGTGTTGGTGGGTCCTAGTTGGGCAGGGGGCACTGTGGAGTTGGGGGTTCCGGGGGTGGTGATGCCGAGGGTAGGGTCCTGTACTGTGGTCTGTGCATGTAGGGGTGGGCTTCCAGGCTGGGAAGAGGTTGGAGTGGGTGGTCTGGTGTGTGGCATGGGGGTAGGTGGGGGCGGCGGTGGGGCCGAAGGGGGGGCAGTAGATGGTGGGGGGGGCGCGGTGCTCCTAGCCCTGTTTGCGTACGAGAGGGGGCAGTCTCTAAAGAGATGCCCCCTCGCTCCGCAGAGGTTACAGGGCTTCGGGTCACGGCATGCCCTGGTCTCGTGCTCGCCGCCACACGTCTTGCACTTAGGCCACTTGACCACTGTGCAGGCTGCGGCTAACTCGCCGCAGTTCCTGCACAGCTTGGGCATGCCGTAGTAAAACACCACGCCCCTGTGTCTCCCCAGCGTGATGGAGCTGGGGATATGGCATACCCCCCCTGGCGCAGAGGGGTCGGGCTTGAGCTGAACCAGCCATTTCCTGGCTCCGGTCCAGACTCCGTCCTCATCAAGGACTCTCCGGGCTTCAGATTTAACAATACCATACCTGCCCAACCACGTACTCACGTCGTGGTCCTGTACAGCCTCGTTATAAAACTGTACAGTGACCACCTTGTTTTCCGTGTCGGACAGGGGCTCTACATCGAAATTACTGAGGGGCGCCTTACCCTTCCCCTCTCTATAGAGGTTCCAGAACCTCTCCAGGATGTTTGCAGACTTGAAACTGATCTCAAAAATGTCTGCGTTACCCGGAACCTTCACCAGGCAGTTCAGGTCGCCAGGCACAGAGAGAGTCTTTCATTCTCCCCCCAGAACGCCATTCAACTCCCGGAACGGTATGCCACATTCCTGGAGCAAGATGACGTCCGAGGGGACCTGGGAAAGGATGGAGGAAACGGTGTGTCGTTTGGCTGGGTCTTTGATACTTTGGGTGTTGAGTAATGAAATTGTGAATGTGAATGAGTGTGTCATAATAAATGTTGTTTGTATGTGATTTATGATCCTATGTTGCTGTTTGCTATATCTTTACATATTTTGTTAAGTTGTTGATTTACTATGTCCTGGTTATTGAGGCGCCTACTCACCCCCGAACCATGTGCGCTCACAGGCTTCCTCTCCTGACTGCCTGGCCAACCACATACTCACATCGTGGTCCTGTACAGCCTCATTGTAAAACTGGACAGTGACCACTTTGTTTTCCGTGTCGGACAGGGGCTCTACATCAAAATTACTAAGGGGAGCCTTACCCTTCCCCTCTCTATAGAGGTTCCAGAACCTCTCCAGGATATTTGCCGTTCTGAAACTTATCTCAAAAATATCAGCATTGCCAGGAACCTTCACCAGGCAGTTCAGGTCGCCAGGCACAAAGCCCATGGCTCGCTGGAGCACTGCCCGGCTAAATTCTAGGTGGGTCAAACCTGTCACTCTCCTGTTGCTGTTTGGGGCAGCGGCATTGCTTGCCCCCCCAGTAGCTGCTGGCTCCGCGGCGCCCCCTACGGCTGCGCCCTTCGCCCCTTGTGCCACCTGGGGGGGGCCACTAGCACTGCTGCCCCCTTCTCCGCTGTTCTGAAAGGTCATCCGGACGGCGTTGTGGCGTCGGACACCTGGCTGCACTCCCGAAGCCATCCTCCCTCTCCCTCAGGCCGGACCTAAACTGGTAGAAAGAAGGAAGCACAGAAAACAGCGCTTAGCGGTTGCTGGTCCGTCCCAGGGGGACCGAACGTTGCCGCACCAAGGGAGCTGATCGGATGTCAGCTCCACAAGGCGCAGTGGGACCTCCCTTCCGGTAGAAGATGCCAGGCGTTGATCTGAGCTGATGGTCTTGCTGGATCCGGGCGCCGCTGCCGTCGCTGGGGGGAGGTCCTCAGGTCCCCCTATCTGCCTGCTCCTCGGCCTCGTCCTTTGGGTCCACCTGGTAGTCCTGCTGCAGTCTGGAGAGCAAGAGAGGGGAGCCAGGAAGCGAGGGCGAAGACTCGGTGAAGCTGGAATAGCCCGGAGAGCGAGCCGCTACGGGCCTTCTCTCCGGGCAGCGCTGTACTCCCCTCTGGTCTCCGGCGATGGGCGTCCGCAGCAGTGGTGTGGTCTCCGGATGGCGGGAGTCTTCTGGCAGGGGGGCCTCCTAGCGCTGTCCTGGCTTCGGCGTTGGGGATTCAGCAGCCCGCGGTCACGCCACTGGTACCTGCCTAGACCCAACGCTGCAAGGTCCGGCCTGGTCCGCCGGTCTGGTGCTCAAGACAGCCGCAGTCAAGCCACTGGTACTGCGCCACTACACCAGACCTTCAGAGAGAGAGGAGAAAGTGGAAGGCCCATAAATACTGGAAGATCGCCCTGGTCAATGCCACCTTGGTGCGTGCCGGAGGAGGAAAACATACACCAAGTGCAATAGAAGTGGGAGCAAGACTGTCTTCACCACAATGATTTTACTGGACAAAGACAGTCGCCTGCGTGACCACACTCCTAATCACGATTTGACCAGCGATAGCCGCGCCTCCCAGTTCCGCTCTGCACTTCCTTGGGGAAAGAACCGGACACCTAGGAAGCCCCCCTCGCATCTCTCAAAGCCCCCGCAGTCCCCCACATCCTCTATCCACCGCCAACAGAACAGGACTGAGGACTTGCTCATGTTTATCTTTGAGCCAGTCCCTGCAGCAAACCTCTCCACGAGGACCCGTACCCTGGCCAGTGACCGACAGGTTGACACGAAGACCGTAGTGTCGTCCGCGTACTGCTGTATTTTCAGCATTGCCCCTGCTGCTCCTGGCATACGCACCCCATCAATGCCAGGGTCCCGACGCACAAGCTCGGCGAAGGGCTCCATAAACAGGACGTATAGCAATGGCGAGAGCGGGCACCCCTGCCTCACCCCACCTGCCTGCTCCACTGCCCTGCTCAGGAACCCATTAATTTGCACGCAGCTGTAAACCCCCCGATACATTGTGCGTACCCAGCTCATAAAGTGGGGCCCAAAACCAAACCGTTCCAGAACCCGGAACAAAAAAATCACGCGGTCAAACGCCTTCTCTTGGTCGATGCTGACCAGAGCTAAAGGCAGGTTCCGCTCACCCACCCAGTCAATTATGTCCCACAGCAGGCCCAAATTCCAGCTGCAGGACCGTCTGGGCACCCCACAGGTTTGGTCAGGGCTCACCAAGCCACTCATCACGTGCTTCAGGCGAAAGGTGACTGCTTTAGCCAACACCTTGTAATCCGCCGTCAGCAGAGTGAGAGGGCGCCAGTTCTTTAGGTCTTCCCTGTCCCCTTCCTTAAATAATAAGGCCACAATCCCTTTCCTCATGCTGTCTGACAAGACCGCCTCCTCCAAGAGGGCCTTGTAGACCCCCCTACGAGATCTGGGCCTATCAGGTCCGAGAAGGCGCTATAGAACTCTTTGGGGAGTCCATCGTGCCCCGGGGCCCGCCTGTCCTTCATGGAGTACAACGCTGCGGTTACCTTGTCCAAGGACAGATCTGCGTCCAAAGCCTGCACTTCGTCATCTCCCAGTTGTGCAGAAACGCCATCCAGCAAGGTCCCCTGTACCTCTGGGATGCACTCGCGCCTGCTGAAGAGAGCTGCATAGAAGCCCTCTGCTATGCTAAGCATGCCCAGTACATCTGTCACCACACCGTTTGTGCCCTTCAGCCCCGTTATCAATGCAGCCCCACGCCGTGCTTTACACGCCTGAAAGAAATAGGGGGAGGGTTTCTCACCCTCCTCCAAGTCCCTCAGTCGCGCGCGGAAAACTAGCGCCCTTGCCCTGTTCTCCAAGAGTCCCCTGACTCGCTCCTTCACCCCCTCATACACATCCCAGCTCACCCCTACCCCATTGTTGAGCTGGGAATGCAGGTAAGTCAGAGTGTCCAGCCACTTCCTAACTTCCGCACGCTCCTGCTTCTGGGCAGACGTGCCATAGTCCTGACAGAAGTGCCCAAACCGTATTTTTGCCACCTCCCACCACTCAACTATTGAGGTGTAGAATGGCCGCAAGTTCTGCACCGCTTTGTAAAACATTTTAAAGCGGATATAAAAGCCCCTGAATCGAGCATGCACACATTCAGCTTCCAAAAGCCAGGGCCCCACTTGGTCCCGTCCACCAGGAAAGACACCCGCAGCATATCGTGATCTGATGCCCAAGATGGGAGAAGTGCGCACAAAATGCCTGCCAGCTCTTTCCCAACAAACACGTAATCAAGCCGACTTTCCGCCCCTCTAGAGTTCCGCCAAGTGACACCAGCCCCCCCGGGATGTACTAGTCGGTAGGCATCGACCAGGGCGAAGTCCCGCACTTGCTCTGCCAGGGCCCTTGCGGAGTAATCTACCCCTACAGAGCTGTCCCCCACCCCATCCAAAGAGACATTAAAATCCCCGCCAAAAAGGATCTGTCGTGTTGTGGACAGACACCCTGTCAGTCCTTTAAAAATGCTCAGGCGTTGTCCACTTTGTGTGGGGCCATACACATTTATAACACGAAACTTATGATTATAATTAACATCAGAGTGATATGAGGCACCTATTGTCAAAAATGATTGATTGATGCCCCGCCCCTTTCCCCGCCCCTTGCCCCCCCCCGATATGGTCCGGTTTTCTATGATGTACATACTGTCAGATTTGATTGATCAGTTTTACCTTTTGAACTCGGCTATGGTTTGGTTGGTGAGGGATAAGGGTATGGGGAAAGGGTGGGGGTTGTGGCTGCTGCAGCATGGTGTGTCGTATGACACCATGGTGAGGATAAAATAGAGGGAAAATGTTTTTTAAATAAATAACATAAATTAAAAAAAAAAAAATTTTAATGTTCAGAATGCTTGGTGTAACTACACTCCTTGTGGGGCAAAGTGTTTGTGCAACTTGAACCTTTTTAAAAAATAAAAAAAAAATGTTTTATCCTTTACCAGTAAAACAGGCAATATGTGAGAATATGTAAGTAACTAAGTTTTAAAGCAGTGCTTTGGACGTTAGTTTAAAGAAAACAAGCCCAGGCATGTATGCATAGTCTTAACAAGCCGAATCAGGGAGTGTTAAAGCGGTATAAGAGGTTTTTAAGAAAGCTAAAGTAGAAAAAAGCACACACGTTAGTTACTTAGCCGATTTCCTGCGACAAAACAGAAGCGGAGGGTCTCTAGGTAGATGTTCACAGCTGAGTTGCGAGGATCAAAATGGTCACAGCGAGCTGGTAAGCATGGACAGAGTTAGGGAGGAGCCACTGTTGCTTTAGAGCAATGCCCCCACACAAAGTTTCGAAGAGCCCCATCAATCAATAGTCGGCGTCGTTTAGTAAGAAAGAAAACATTTCTTACAAACAACTTGATTAGAGTCTAAGAAAAACGTTTTTCATAATATTACTCACATTTTTAAGCCTTTAAAAAGGGGTTTAAGTGGAGATTGCACACGTTAGATACCATATAAGTGTGTATAAAACATATTGAATAATTACACTGATCTTCATAAAATGTTGCATTAAAAATATTTTTAGCTAAAGCCTACATTGACATCACGTGTTGGTACAAATGGATGTTTGTGGTATGCTCTAGCCTCTGTGAATCCATGCACATGGCAAAGGCATCCCTGCTTTTCCAATGGGGCGAGTGCGTTGAGGGTTTTATAAATGAATACAGATAATAGAGATAATAGGGTTTTTTATACACCCCCATGCCAGAAAGAAAACATGGGGATACTAGCTACTTCATTTTTAAGTCTTTAAAAAGGGTTTAAAATTAAAATTTATAATTATACAGGATTTTGTAAAGCAGTGTATTTCAAACTACTGTTTATAATGAAATATTTTATTGTTCATTGAGACACCACCCTAAAAGTGTCAAGGGTGGGGGTTTGGGGGGTTACACACCAACCATAAATTAGGGCCCAGGACACAGCATCTTTACTTTGGTGAGAAGTTATCAAACCACAACCAAGAATGGCTGGAGTCGACTTTTACGATGTATCATGTGAGTACCCACATTTATTTGAGTTTCTTTTTCTAATTCTCAGAAATAAATACACTTAACGCAAAAGCCTGTTAAAGCTAAAGTTTTTTTTTTTTTTTTTTTTAAACAGATACGCCCTGTACTCAAGTCCTGAACGAAGGTGGGTCAGCAATTTGCATATGCATTAACAACAACACTGTTCATGGGACCGCCTTTTGAGTTTGCTTATAAAACAGGATGACTTTTACCAGTTCTAGAGATCTTGACAACTGATGAAGAGCTGGTGCCAAGTCTACCAACGAATCCACAAACACCGGAGCAAGTGCGGATCAACCCTGCCGAGGAGAGCGCAAGCTTATCGACACCTACACTTATTTGTAAGATTCCTTTCTTTAAACTGTTTAGTATGCTGGTTGAAGGATTTACAGTTATTTACAGATTCTTCCTTATACAGGGGCAGAAGAACCAGAAAAAACTTTTGAAGAGGGGAAAAAAAAATCCTGTCTGAAGCTCAACAAAAAAAGGAGACTTTTTAGCAGTGAGAATTATTTCAAATATCTTTGTTAACATATTGTTGTTTTGTATGCAATTTAGACAAAAAATGAAACTATTTCTACAGAATCAGGTACTGAGAACCACGTGGCAGAGAGGGCCTTGGGAGAAACGGTGGTGAAACAGATCACTGCACAAAAACCTACACCGATTGAAGAGTGCGGTAAGTCTATTAAGAACTTGTGGTACTTGAAAGTTTTGATGAAAAGTATGGTTTGAAACTAAAGCGGCTAAATATTGGTGCTTTTCTGCAGTAACAGCTGAGGAAAGCAACCAACAGACCAGAGAATCACACCTCCAGGAGCAACCAGCTGAGGAAGCCCCTGGACACAGAGAGGATGGCAGCGCTGAGGAAAGAAACAAACAGACCAGGGAATCACACCTCCAGGAGCAAACAGTTGAGGAAGCCCCTGGACACAGAGCTGAGGAAAGCAACCAACAGGCCCGAGAATCACACCTCCAGGAGCAACCAGCGGCCCAAACAATTCTCCAGAAGCCAGAGGACACCGAAAGACGGCCCTTTAAGGTCCCAGCCCATTTGGAAGCTCTGAAAATCTTCAATCGTGAGTTACGTTTGGCTGAACAACGTCTCGCGGTGTTGAAGGAGTCTGAGTCTCATCTGTTTGAACAGCGTCTCGCAGTGCTGAAGGAGTCTGAGTCTCATCTGTTTGAACAGCGTCTCGCAGTGCTGAAGGAGTCTGAGTGTCGTTTGTCAGAACAACGGCTTAAGGTGTTTCAGGCAATCTTTGAGAAATATTAGAAATGGCACAGAAGCAACAACCAGAGCAGTTAGGCCGGGCACACAGCACAGAGAACATTAACTCACAAATTTTACATGCAATTAATGCTATAACTCAAAACAACAGCCCACAAGCTGCTGAAAACATTCCAAATGTTTTTATAAACCCAAATCTGCTACAGCTTGTGAATAATATTAACCACGACACTAACGACATGCATGAAATGGCTGGAGATTACTTTGATCGATTGAACGAGGCTTTGGCAAACCTTACCGCTGGTGATGGTGCACTAATCCCTGCAGACTCTTTTGGTTTTCTGAACGATGCTTTAGATCAACTAAACCAGGAAGGGGGGAATCTTAATGAATTACCACTAACGCCTACCGCTGATAACCCACAAGGTTCTGGTGATGTGCATGCTGCAGCTGCTAATAGTAGGGTAAACGTCCCTATTAAGCCCACGTACCATATAAGCCCACTTGCAACTTCTGAGTCAAATAAAAAAAAAAACTACATCATCATTTTTTGATGCGTGATGTTTTTTCAAATGAAGCTGTTTGTTACATAAATGACACTTTTTATTGTAAGTCAATCACATTTGTCGATATTGAGTTATCGAAGCACATGTGTGGCATGTGCCTGCTGATCCCGGAAGAAGTTGCAAAAAAACTTAGGTGATTTTGGTACCCTTGATAAGTACTCATTTTTTATCAAAATTTAAGTGATTAGTGTTTTGAATGAGACATATGTTAGAATATTACCTGAATTAGAAATATTGTTTCTTTTGAAATCAAAATATGAGTTTTAGCACGCTAGCAAACAGAGCACATGCTGCATCCATACAGTAGCTACACAGTATGGTTCATTGCAATGACATAAAGCATGATAAGCATGTATAGTTTATATTTTTGTATGCAGTTTATATTATTATACTGTTAAATAGACAATAAATGTGTATGTTTAACTTTTATATATTTTTTAATTAACATTTTTACCTGGTGGGCTTAAAGGGGACTCTAGCAAAAAAATCACACTGACTGGGGTGGATGTAAATGAGTATAGCTAATTACTTCTCTGCATGATCAGTTTATATTTTTCATATTATGTTAGTGCACCATATATAGATTTATTTCATGTAGTTGTTTTTTAATGTCATGTGAGTAGAATAAAATATTCTGTCTTTTAACCATAAATTCACTGATGTTCCCTTTAAGCCCACCTGCTCCCATTAAGCCCACTTGACTGTGTTTCAATGGGGATTTTCTCCCTTTTGACCTTTGAACCATTTTCCTCCCTAATTTTGACCTCACCTGATGAATCAGCTCCATAATTCAGATAATTAATACCCATATTTAAATATCAGTGATATTGCATAGCTCAATTCATTCTGGATAGGCCTGTGTTCTATCTTAACATTAGCAATAATTTTTTAATCTTTACTTTTCAGATGGGTTTTAGTTTGAGATGACTAAAACATGAAAGAAATACTGTTCATGTCCACGCATGATAGAAGCACAAGTTCATCCTCTGCAAAGCAGGGCTGTAGGGACCTGGACCATTCTATTTGTGCAATCATGAGGTCATTGAAAATCTGTACAAAAACAAGATGAAAGCCATGAAAGACTTGTTAGCGTAAGACAAAGACAACCACGACGTGGGCAAAAGATTGAAACAAACAAACAAAATAAAGCTTAGACCACCCTATAACCTATGTTATGTTACACTACTAAGATGGAGCATGGAGCAGATGATAACCTTACTAAAACGATACAATCACCTCTAAGAGCTTAGGCCTACGTTTAGTCTAGGAGAAAGTAGAAATTGCAGAAATGTTGACATCTTTCTTGTTTATTTTGTTTAAGTAATAGGCTAATGATACATGAGCTTCAAGATGTTATGACTGATGTCTCCTCATAATGAACTGTGTTTTAATGTTACTCCACAATGAACTCAATGGTTTTAAAACGTGTTTTTACAATGTTTTCAAACTACTATCCTAAATGTGATTAACATTTGAAAAGTTATTGTTTAATTGTAAATCCTGAAATTGACTCATTTACTATCCTTAGAACATTAGTATTGAACCTGAAATTGTTTTTCGTTCAGTCAGTCGGTCTTCAGAAATCTTCATAAAAACACCTGCACTTTCAACCAGCTGGCTGGACCAGAAATTTTGGCCAATTTCAAATGCCAACAGCACACCATAGGACAGAGATACAGACAAAATGACAACACATATTGAAAGATGAAGTATTGAAGAGTAATTTCCACTATAGTTTTGATTTTGTTCGTAAATAGTTTTTTGGCTACATTCCAAAGAAGGCATGTTGTAAGTTTAGCTTTTTCTGCGTTGACAACACAGCAAAAAGGCTGGTCATGCCTATTTCAAATGCCATTTACAGGCCATAGGATAGCAGTGGAGACAAAATGAAAATAGCTATTGAGAGCTGAGAGATTACAGATTTGAATAGAACAAGTTTGTATTGTTAAGATTTTTGTAAATATATATTAATTTATCAACAAATCATGAAGTGGGCTTATTTGGAACACCCATGGGCTTAAAGGGTACGTTAGGTACCCATTAAGCCCATGCCAGACTTTTGACATATTTTGACAAATTAAACAATAAAAACATTAGAAATTGGTATAAATGAATTATTGACACTTCAAATGAGAGATTAGACTTTCATTTTAACTAAAATTTTCTCACTTAAATTGGGGCAGTATACATTAAAAATGTCTGAAAAGCGGATTTGGTGGGCTTAATAGGGACGTTTACCCTAATGATGATGGTGGTCTGGTGACTTGTGGTCCTGACATGGTAGTGGTGCAAAGGCCCTCCTTTAATTGTGTTGAAATTAGGCAACGGTTTAACTTTGCATACTTACACGACGTGAACAGCTATGAGGACTTCTATAATGTGCTGCTAAACTTACTAGATAATTTATTGCATAGAGCTATGCAGTTGGCTAGACCAATGATGTGATTCAGCTGGAGTTGCGTGGGGACTCCCTGTCTGAGGGTGTGTCCATAATTGCTAATGGCGGTAGTGTCGATCTGGACACATTTTTGGGAATGATTGAAGAGCTGGTTCAGAGCAATTTTGAAATCCTTTCTGATGATACATTGGAACTGGTGGTTCAGATAGTTCAAAACCCAAATGGTGGTGCCCGTAGAAAAATAGCCACATGTCTCAGAAATGAGATTAAGAAAAAAACTACGGCATCTATTTGTAAGTCACAACGTTGAGAATAACCTCTGTTTTGCCATTTGCTTGTCTCAAATGTTAAACCCGGAATTTACATTAGAGCGGGTGGAGCAAGACGCCATACATTTACAGACGTCTGTAGGCCTGGGCGTGCAGGATATGGTGTCTTTTTCAGACATACAAAAGTTTGAACAGCTGTTAAAGGTCAAAATTGTTGTGTGGTACCGTAATGCTCAGAATGTCTTTTGCAAATTTCAAACAAACCCAGAGCCGCATCCAAAAACCGTGTTTTTGTACCTAGAAAACGAACATTACTTTGGTATAAAGTCGTTGAAAGGTTTCTTAGGCTGTGCGTACGTGTGTGATTACTGCTACACGCCTTTTACAGCAAAAGCTAGCCACCGATGTAAATACTACTGTAATGTTTGTTTTAGTGCTGAGCGTTCTTCGCACCCTTTAAAATCGGTAAAGTGTAAAGACTGTGGACGTATGTCGTCAGCCTTTTGTTACACAGCGCATAAAGTCACCAAACTGAATAATGCTACGTGTAAAATGAGCACCCCATGCGACACACACAAGTATTGCGAACAGTGTGGCAGGATGTACATCGTCAGTTCTAAAAAACCTGTACCACATCGTTGTAGTGGGCGGCGTTGCGTCAACTGATGAGCTGGTTGCTGATAGTAGACATGATTGTTACATTCAGCAAGTCAAACCTGAACAGCCGAGCGAATGCTATGTGTTTTACGATTTTGAGTGCTGACAGGATGACGGTGTACATGTCGCTAATTTTATATGCTGTATTGATTTTAACGGGGTGCGTTGGACAGCAGCAGGTGACGGTTGTGTGGAGGCCTTTTCCCGTCGGTTCCGTACCCCGAAATACAAAGGGTACACATTTATTGCACACAATTCGAAGGGTTATGATGGCTACCTAATCATGCAACACGTAATTAAACAAGGCGTCACACCATCCATTATAGCTCAAGGCAGCAAACTGCTTTGTATCACCGATGATGCATTTGAACAGCGGTACATAGATTCCCTCAGCTTCCTCACAATGAAGCTGAGTGCCATGCCATCGGCTTTAGGCTTCGAAAATGCCAAAAAGGGCTACTTTCCACACTTTTGGAACACAGTCGCTAATCAGAATTATACAGGCCCGTACCCACCACCTTTATACTATGGTTACAATACCATGTCAGAAAAGGAGAGGTCTGAGTTTATGCAATGGTACGCAACCGTATCTGGAAGGGTGTTTGACTTTCGCAAGGAGATGTCTGAGTATTGTATTAATGACGTGGTCATTTTGCGGGAGGGGTGTCTGAGATTTAGACACGAGGTACTCAACTGCACCGGTCTTGACCCTTTTCAGGGTGTTACAATAGCTTCTGTATGTATGAAACAATTCTGCACAAGTTTTTTGCCCAAAGACACGCTGTCTATCACTACGCCTGACAATTCTCAAGCAAAAGTCTTTTTCAACACCGGCGATTCAGTGGTTAGAATATCTGAGCCATCGTGACAATGTTTTCATACAACATGCTTTGAACCGGGGGGAGGTTAAATTTGGGCCGTACTTTTTAGACGGGTATTCAGAGGTGGGGGGTGTACGTACAGCCTTTGAGTTCCTCGGCTGTCTGTTCCATGGTTGTCCTCAGTGTTTTGATGCAAACACCATTAATCCGCTCACAAAACAAGATTTTGGCTCCATGTATCGAAAATCTCAAGAAAAAATTGATATTCTGCGTAACACCTACAATCTGCATGTGTTTGTTTTGTGGGAGCACGAATGGGTGAGACTAAAAAAGGAGAGCCCCGAGGTACAAACATTCCTGCGTTGTTCTGATTATCCAGAACGTCTGGAGCCACGTGATGCTCTGTTTGGCGGTAGAACTAATGTTCTTCGGCTTAAATATAAGGTGCAAGAAGATGAGCAGATACATTACTATGATTTTACCAGTCTCTACCCTTTTGTGAACAAGACTAAAGTCTACCCTACAGATCACCCCACCATCATCTTCCGTGACTTTGAACCGATCGAAAACTATTTTGGTCTGATCAAAGCCAAAATATACCCACCTAGGGATCTTTACCTACCCGTGCTACCTTACAGGGTGTCTGGAAAATTAATGTTTCCCCTCTGCAGGTCCTGCACCGTGTCTGAACATCAAGGCAAATGTGTACATTCTGACGAGGAGCGTTCTCTCACCGGAGTCTGGTGTAGTATCGAACTAGCCAAGGCTGTTGAGAAGGGGTACCAGGTGGCCAAGATTTTTGAAGTTTGGTATTTCCCCCAGCGCTCTGATTCTCTCTTTAGCGGTTACATAAACACCCATTTAAAGGGTAAACAGGAAGCCTCTGGGTACCCTTCATGGGTGTCTAATGATTTGGACAAAGATAGATACATGCAGAGTTATTTGGAAAAGGAGGGTATACATTTAGACCCCAGCAAAATTTGTGTCAGTAAAGCCAAAAGACAAATTTCTAAACTTTTTCTGAACAGCCTTTGGGGTAAATTCGGTCAGAGAACAAACCAAGTTAACACCGCCTTGATCCATGACCCTGAGCAGTTTCTGTTGTACATGTTTTCCAAAGAGTATGACATCTCACATTTTTCATTTATTACAGAGGATGTGGCCCTTGTGCAGTGGCGTTATGCCAAGGGTTTCTCAAAACCACCCAAACACAGTAATGTGCTTATAGCGGCATTCACCACCGCTTACGCACACCTTGAGCTTTACAACCTCATGGACAAATTGCCTGACAGGGTTCTGTATCATGACACAGATTCTGTAATCTTTGTGAGTCGGCCAGGGGACTGGGTGCCTCCGCTCGGGGACTTTTTGGGTGAGTTGACGAGTGAGCTGGACACTGGCGACCACATTGTGGAATTTGTTTCAGGGGGCCCGAAAACATATGCTTACAGAACACGGGGAGGTAAAACATGCATGAAGGTGAAAGGTATAACATTACATCATACTAACACGCAGGTTGTTAACCTTTCATCCCTCACTGATTTGGTAGATCACTATGTGTCCCATAAAAATGACCCAGCCAAGGAAGTCGCCACAACCACGCAACAGATTGTTAGGGACAAAAAAGGTTTCATTCTCAGGAACCGCACAGTCTCTAAAAGATTACGTGTGGTTTACAACAAGCGAGTTTTGCTCCCGGACTTCCAGACATTGCCATGTGGATACTAAATCAGTGTCGGGGGGTGAGGGTTTTGACAGCCGCCTACAACACCCCTTTTCCTGCATCATTTCAGGCCCTTCAAACAGCGGTAAAAGTGTTTTTGTTAAAAGACTGCTGGAAAATGCCCATAATGTGTTGTCCTCTGTGCCTCAAAATATTGTGTGGTGTTACACTTGTTGGCAACCGCTGTATGATGATATACTTAAAATAAAAATGTAAAATTAAAAATGTACAGTTTGTAGAAGGCCTCCCTGAATCTTTGACTGATGAAACGTTGCTCCCTTTACACAAAACCAATTTGATCATCATCGATGACCTGATGGAAACAGCCAGCGAGAGCACAGAGGTGGAAAAAGCTTTTACCAAGTATACACACCATAGAAACTTAAGTATTATATATTTAGTACAAAACCTTTTTTTTCAGGGTAAAAAGAGTCGCACAATAAATCTTAACGCCAACTACATTGTTCTGTTCAAAAATCCTCGAGATAAAATGCAAGTTAATATTTTAGCTCGACAAATGTATCCTAGACATTCAAAGTTTTTCCTTGAATCTTTTGAAGATGTGACCAGAAACCCTTGCGATTATCTTTTGGTGGACTTAAAAGCGCAGACACCAGAAGAGTTTCGCCTCAGAAGTGGTTTGTACCCTCGAGTGGTCCGTGGCTTATGTACTAAAGAAAAAGTAATGTCGGCACGTATTAAACGACACTGGCCGCTTTTAAAAGCTCTATTTGAAGGCAATGCGCAGCAAAGACGTGCCATTTTACAGTCGGCTTCTCCGGAACTCATAAACACAATTTGTGAAATAGCTCTCAATGTTTTACGCGGTAATATACCCCTAACGGATACTCAGCTGAAAAAATTAAGGAAACAACGATCGAGGATTAAACTACTTGCTAACAAAAAAAACTCAATCAAAAAGAAGAAGAAAGTCATTAATCAAAAGTGGGGATTCCTTCTACCTCTGTCGCAATACCCTTTCTAACAAGTTTGATAATGTCACGCAGTGGTTAAGCCATGGAGAATGCTCAAAAGATGTATCTAGTACCCCAAAAACAACCGGATAAATTAAAGAATCTCACTTATACACCAGAGCCAATCCGTCAAACTGTTGAAAATGAATTGGATCAAACCATACGCGGCATCTTAGCAAGGACTGATGTAGGACCTCATGAGAAGGCAAAGCTGTACACCGCTGTTTTACAAAGATTCATGGCCCTTGTGAAGCAAGGTGAAAAAGAATCAATCAATAAACATTATCATTCCCCACTGCTGGGGGTTCAGAATCAGAAGTCAAAGATGTCCAAACACCCTCTAGCGGTGTTACCGATACTGAAGATGCCCAACTGGTTCAGGACGTTATACAAAGCGTGCCATCTAGAAGTAAAAAAAATTCCACCTACGTCTTAGAAAAAATGGCTAAATCCGGAAATGTTGCAACATGGAACGACAAAGGGGAGTTTGTTTTCAAGGGTAAAGCTGTAACCGGCTCGCATATGTTGGATCTAATAAAGAACATTACAGTGCCTCACAAGGTTGCTGATGATAGACGACCCCTGGGGTGGCAAACATTTATTGAGGCTTTAGCTACAATTAATATGCCTCTTTCTGTCATACCTAATCACGGTGTACGCAGCACGATAAGCTCGCACAAAAAATTACCAATAGCAAGCCGGACACCGTTGAAAACTCGAAGACTATGAAATCCCAGATCCTGCGTTTTCAACCCCAGTTTTAGACCGTTCAACATGGTTAGATTTTTAACATGTCTAGTATAAATGACACGCTGTGACAAAAAAATGTAATTTTGATTCATGTTTATTTGATTTAATAAAATTACGTTACGTTTTACTTTCTAACTTGTGTCTCTTTACTTACAAGCATGACATTTTTTAAAGGTTTTAAAAGAGTTTACAGTCTGTATACATGATGACATATATCTGGATAAATGTATGAAAAATATTTTATCAACATATTTTGAAACCATTGCATCATTCATTTTTAAATGATCAGAGTATAATGACATAATTCTGCTAAAAGGGGTTCCTTTGGCCCTGTGGTGTAAGTAAAACACACAATGCTGTCCACACGTCGCGCTTAGCGGGTCTTGCACTTGCACCGTGTTGTAAACAATCCGATCGCAGTTCTTTTGCAGAAATTTACTGATACTGTCTGGGAAATATTCATAGTTCGGATGATTTCCGTAGGAGTCAAAGAATTCCCCCGTTTTATCCGCACACACATATACAGTGCTAGCCAGTGTTCTCCAGGTTTATTTCGGGGGTGCGTATTCACAATGTACAAAGCGGGGAAATTATGCAGGGTATTATCCGGTAGCTCGTCGCAGGCCAACACCCCTTTAAAGTCTTTTCCTGTATGTGGGTTGTTACTCAAAACGGCTGCTAATTCTCTGGTATTCATGATTAATAATAGTCATACAGCATGTTTTATAAATGAATACAGATAACAGACCTAAACTAAGTTTTTATACACCCCCCATGTCTGAAAGAAAACATGGGGATGCTAGCTACTTCATTTTTAAGTCTTTAAAAACGGTTTAAAATTAAAATTGTGCACGTTAGGAGCCATATAGATGTGATTGGTATCTATAGGCAGCAAAATGTTTGAATGGGTTCAAAATCGTGTTGAATAATTATACAGGATTTTGTAAAACAGTGTAATTCAAACTACTGTTTATAACAAAATATTTTATCACCTGTTCACTTCAATGATATTGTCGAAACACGCATAAACTACCATATTTACGGTTCTGGGTAGCGCGTTTCTGAATCTCATTTCCAGTCGCATGTTTCCCGTCTTGATCAGGGATAGATGCTGACTGCAACCTTCATCAGGGGACAGACTGAAAGCATAAAGCGTGTAACCGCTTGTATATTCTTGACGATTTATTAACAAGGGCTGGTCCTTCAAATGTCTACCGGTAGCGAGGATCAGGCTGTAAAACTCTCGAATAGCGCAACTGTTTTGATAATCAGGTTGAAATGGCTTGGCCGGAAACTGCTGCCCATTAACATACATTGCCACAAACTCTGCGTTATAGTGTTGGAAATTAAACGGGTTCTTGTTGTAAACCCTGTAAAGGCGTCGTATCAACCAACCCTATAATTACCGTTTTTGGTAGCTGCCCCAAAAATAAATTCTCGTGATTACAAACTCGACTACCTGCGGCTAATGAGAGTCTTCATGCTGACCCGATCAATAGGATATTTTATATTAGTGGTCAATAGCGCCTGCGCATGTCCGAGCTTCACAGCGGGGGAGACGCTGACCTTTTTTACAAATAGTGATGCCGACACCATTTTAAGCTTGTATTGATGGTCATCTGCGGTCATTATACAGAACTTGTCCTTACCCCGAACCATTTTAATTTTAATATCGACACCATTTATCAACAACCTCTCCTGAAAAAACATGTCCGCGTGTATGTGACCGAGCATTTCAAAAGTTTTGCTCTCTGCGGTATACAGGGCTCTGTTTTTCAGACCCGTGTTTGTATCCTCCATATGTCCGCTGGTATCTTTATAAAAGAGCCCGGCTGTGAACTGGTTAGACAGTGTCTCATGCCCATAATTCAGTAGACATTTCATAACAGACCGGTAGGGGTAAGTATTGCTAGACTGACTCACCAGTCGGTCCCCCAGTGAAACATCCACTTGGGAAAAAATGGTCGCTAGGGGGTAATTAATAAGCCCAACATTGTCAGCTTGCGCTAGGTTAGTACCATCTGCGCGGGTGATCTTACAGCGAAGGTATAAAAGTGTATTGTTCAAGTCAATGTAATCTTCACCATTACCAGCAATAAAGAACTCTAGAGGTCCTGTGTCTGAAATGGCTGACAGTGGGGGCACCTCCACATAGATGTTCTTCTCAATGCTTGTTTGTGTATACAGAACTGCAAAAAGATCCAGTTCCGACTTCATGCATTCCCCCGACATGTTGTGTATGTAGGCCATTTTTAAAAAATGTATCTACTTTTCCTTGTAACCTTCTTCTTCTTTGTGTGCTTTTTCACCCTCCTCTTGCTTTTACCAACTGTGCGCCGAATGCTTGACACCTTCCGTTTTTTAGACTTTGACATGTTTGAGACACGCCCCCCTGGAGGTCTTTTCTGTCTCCGTCGCGTCATCACCATGAGCCCTGATCCTTCCTGGTCGCCCGTGCTCAAACGACTTGTCACAACATTAGTGATCACATCCTTGGCTATGTTCTTAGCTGCTGAGGCCAAATGGGGCTTGGCTATATTGAGTCCTTTCTTTAGTAGCGGCAAAGCCATTCGGAACAATCCTCGAAAAATACCACCAAGACCCCCACCATACATAACACTCCCACCACTAAACCCCGGCAAACCGTTACCTGCTTGCTCCGTATAATAATCCATCTTTTACTCGTGATAATGGTGTTTCACCGGTCTGAAGTGCAGCTTTGCTATGACTTTCCCGTAACGGAAATTTACGTTCTGGTTCTGGTCTGTTTTCAGTTCAATTGTAATGTTGTCAATGTGCTTCTTGCACACAGGTACGTAGTGTGGCTTCTCATACGAGATTGTGATGATGTCGTTGTTTGTTCCAGATATATGTACATTTCGTAGCAGGGGTACAAAACTGTCACCAACACGTTGGTAGTCGATAACGTCCGTGTAGACGTACAGTGTGTAGAACCCGGCGCTGAGGTCGACAGGGTGTGGCGCCACCGGTTTAGCGGCTGTCAAGTTGACGCCTGGTTCAAGACCGAGCATCCTAGCTATTTTTCCTTCAGCCATCATTGTGATGTGCGGCTCGCATACGATGTAAATTTTGTTTTTTATAAGACCATATGCAATTTCAAGTCCTTCCAGCATGGGTTCAGCATTGTGGTTCATTTCATCCAGTAGAATAGCGATACTCTTGTAATACCTGCAACTAATTGAATGAGCTCTTCTGGTTTTTTTAATATGATCGTATGTATAAAAAGTACAGTCATCATGTGTTATTGAACTCCAAGTGTGTGGGTACTGGATTTCGGCTAAGCCAACCTCCCAATCCCCACGCAGTTCAATGGGTCTGGCAAACTTGGTTGTATAGCTTGAAATTTTGTTGTCAGGGTAAATGCTCAAAGATGCATTACTCGGGAGAGTAACGTAGAAACCTGTATCCTCCATGGTTACCTAATGCGTTTGTAGGGTCATGTAAGCTTTTCTAATAACTTATTGCCTATATGTCCTAGATGTCAGACACATGGCTTGCCGGTTTCCAACTGTTGAACTTTTCAGGCCAGCCGACCCATTTGACTAAAACCAGCTTTTTACCCTTCTGTTTTTTCTCCGCTACTATCTTTTCAACCTTAAACATTTTGTCTTTTCCCACAATAACCTTCTGTAATTCCTTCTCATAAAATGTGCCTTCGATGTTTTCGTCGTCATAATCCTTCAACCTATATACTGGCGGGGTTCTGTGGACCCTTTCAGCAACAGTGAAATATTCATCTGTATATGTCTGTTCATAGCCTTTTGCAAACTTTCCACGCACTTTGGAAACTCTGACAGAGTCACCCTCCTCAAACTTAAACTTTAGATTTTTAGGTCTTTTTAGAAGCAGACTGTACATATTTTTGAACACTTTAAAATTATTAGTTTCATTTACTTCAACAGGCTTCATTTTAATTGTACTGTGGTAGCTGTTATTGTATGACCAGACCAAATCTTTTACAGTGTCTATGTACCGTCTAGTGTTGTGCGCTGTGAAGTAACGCCACATCCTCGTTTTCAAGGTTCTATTAAACCTTTCCACCACAGAAGCTTTCACATCATTACCTGTGGCAAAATGTGTTATGTTGTATTTCTTCATCAGCTTTTGGAACCCCTTGTTGAAAAATTCTTTACCCTAGTCAGTTTGTAGTTTTTTAGGTACACGTCCTTGTGAGAGAATGTCTTCAAAGGCCAGAGCCACTTTCGCACCACTCTTGTTCTCAAGAAGACAAACCCAAGCAAATTTAGAAAAGATATCTATACATGTCAACATAAATTTCATATCATTGTTATGTCCAGATAAACTAGACATGTCAACTAAATCAGCCTGCCACTGGGAATCAATATTCATCACAAAAACCCGATTCCTCTTGAAATGTGCTCTGGCGGGTTTATGTAAAGTATATGCATCCTCACCCTGCAACCATTCGTTAACTGTCAGACGCCCTATGCCCGGCTGTTTCAAGCAAGCTCTTAGCGCACAGCCCCTAGTGGTCGGTACGCCGGCGTGCCGAGATTACTAAACTCAAACATTCGGTGCTACTGCAACCAAAGTGTGAGTTAAAAACAGAAACGTGTTGTTTTAGTTTCATTAGTAGACGATACACGACAACTATGCCGAAAACGGAGTTTCGCAGCCCCACCATTGTCGCTCTGGTCGTTCATTTAACACGCACCCCCTCCCTGCAGTCTCATCTAAAAAACACCCCCCACCCTTGACATAATGGATAATATTGTCTATCTTGGCATTCATAAAAATATTCTTTCACCACTAAAAAATCATATTCCATCATAGCAACAAGATAAACCCAACAATAACCCTAAGATACGCCTATACAGCAGTGAAAACGCTGCTCACTGAACAACGAAATAAACGAGAAAAAGTTTTAAAAAATGATACCATGTCATTCTACAGTCAATGTCTGGGACTAAATATTGAATAAATATACAACCTCACTGCTGGTTTTACGTGTAGATATGTCCCTTTTGAGTCTGCGTGGTCATATATTGTCTTGGACAATCCGTTTGGGAAATATACGCGCATCTGTGATGCCTGGGTATCTTCCAAAATAGCTGTGCGTAACACCCCACCTGTTGTTTACGGCATCGTCTCCCTTTTTAGTACAGTCTGGCTTGATTGACAATTCATTTATTCAGTAGGTGAGAGTATAAGCTTTCTAACGATGTATAACATGTCTAATTCTGCTTTTGTAATAGCGTTTTATAGGTCAGTGTAACAGAAAATATTCTTAGCATCGCATTCACTTGCGCATTCACTCTATAGCCGCGTTTCCACCGCAGGAACTTTACCCCGGAACTAGGAACCTTATGAGGAACTCAGTGCGTTTCGACCGCAGGAACTAGGGTCTAAATTTAGTTCCGGGGGCTTTATTTTACCCCCAGAAAAGCCCCTGCTCGGGGGGTAGTACTTTCCAAAAGTACCGGAACCTTTGGGGTGGGGCGCAAGCGCTGAAAATTTCTGATTGGTCGACTACTTGCAGTGTTTTATTTCAACCGCCATTTTTAAATATCTGCAGCTGCAAACCGATTTATTTTCATTATAACTTGAAATCAAACTTTATGTTATAAAATATATATATATAAAATGTATATAAAATATCCTATTGATCGGGTCAGCATGAAGACTTTCTCATTAGCCGCAGGTAGTCGAGTTTGTAATCACGAGAATTTATTTTTGGGGCAGCTACCAAAAACAGCAATTATAGGTTTGGTTGATAACGATGCCTTTACAGGGGTTTACAACAAGAACCCGTTTAATTTTCAACACTATAACGCAGAGTTTGTGGCAATGTATGTTGATGGGCAGCAGTTTCCGGCCAAGCCATTTCAACCTGATTATCAAAACAGTTGCGCTATTCGAGAGTTTTATAGCCTGATCCTCGCTACCGGTAGACATTTGAAGGACCAGCCCTTGTTAATAAATCGTCAAGAATATACAAGCAGTTACACGCTTTATGCTTTCAGTCTGTCCCCTGATGAAGGTTGCAGTCAGCATCTATCCCTGATCAAGACGGGAAACATGCGACTGGAAATGAGATTCAGAAACGCGCTACCCAGAACCGTAAATATGGTAGTTTATGCGTGTTTCGACAATATCATTGAAGTGAACAGGTGATAAAATATTTCGTTATAAACAGTAGTTTGAATTACACTGTTTTACAAAATCCTGTATAATTATTCAACACGATTTTGAACCCGTTCAAACATTTTGCTGCCTATAGATAGCAATCACATCTATATGGCTCCTAACGTGCACAATTTTAATTTTAAACCGTTTTTAAAGACTTAAAAATGAAGTAGCTAGCATCCCCATGTTTTCTTTCAGACATGGGGGGTGTATAAAAACTTAGTTTAGGTCTGTTATCTGTATTCATTTATAAAACCCTCAACGCACTCTCCCCGATGGAAAAGCAGGGATGCCTTTGCCATGTGCATGGATTCACAGAGGCTAGAGCATACCATAAACATCCATTTGTACCAACACATGATGTCAATGTAGGCTTTAGCTACAAATATTTTTAATACAACATTTTATGAAGATCAGTGTAATTATTCAATATGTTTTATACACCCTTATATGATATCTAACGTGTGCAATCTCCACTTAAACCCCTTTTTAAAGGCTTAAAAATGTGAGTAATATTATGAAAAACGTTTTTCTTAGACTCTAATCAAGTTGTTTGTAAGAAATGTTTTCTTTCTTACTAAACGACACCGACTATTGATTGATGGGGATCTCCGAAACTTTGTGTGGGGGCATTGCTCTAAAGCAACAGTGGCTCCTCCCTAACTCTGTCCATGCTTACCAGCTCGCTGTGACCATTTTGATCCTCGCAACTCAGCTGTGAACATCTACCTAGAGACCCTCCGCTTCTGTTTTGTCGCAGGAAATCGGCTAAGTAACTAACGTGTGTGCTTTTTTCTACTTTAGCTTTCTTACAAACCTCTTATACTGCTTTAACACTCCCCGATTCGGCTTGTTAAGACTTTGCATACTTGCCTGGGCTTGTTTTCTTTAAACTAACCTCCAAACCACTTACATATTCTCACATATTGCCTGTTTTACTGGTAAAGGATAAAAAAAATTCAAGTTGCACAAGCACCTTGCCCCACAAGGAGTGCAGTTACACATAAGCATTCTGAACATTTAAATTTTTTTTTTATTTTTTTTTTTCTATTTTTTTATCCTCACCATCTGGCAACCACAACCCCCCTTTCCCCATCCCCTTATCCCTCACCAACCAAGCCATATCAGAGGTCAAAAGGACAAACTGATCAATCAAATCTTGACAATATGTACATCATAGAAAACCGGACCATATCAGAGGTCAAAACGTTAAGGGGACGGGGCAAGGGGAGGAGCATCAATCAATCATTTTGACAATAGGTGCATCATATTTTCTTCTAGTGTTCCTCTCCACGGAAATCTTTAGTAAAAGGCGAAAGATTTGTGCGTGATGAAGAGAAACCCGAGCACACGTGGCCTCTCGCCGTCACCAGCCGCCGTAGGCCCTCCCGGCCCGGAGCCGCAGGCCCGGAGTTGTCCGTCAGCACCCCCGCGGAAGAGGGAGAGGAGACACGATAACCGGCCGACTGGCAGAGGGCACAAGCGAGCCACGGACCGCTGCAAACCGGCTCGCTAGCTGACTTACTTAACCAACTTCACTTACCCAGCTAGCTAGCTATCTAACAAAGAAAGAAAGAAAGAAAGAAAGAACACACACACGATAAAACTATTTCTTTTAAAAAAAAAAAAAAAAAAAATTTTTAAAACATGGACTCAGTTGCTTGCTTACCCATGAAGAGCAGCAGCAAGATATTTTGCCCTTCCTTTGCACCCAAAAATAGAGGTGCACCGTTCCCGGACGTACTGCAATACCGGGTCAATGCATGGAGCGGACGGAGCAAGCTCCTTCTCCGACTCCCAGTCCCAAAAATCCGTTTAATACGTAGTCCCCAGATAGGGGACGTATCAGATATTAAACTGATAAGAACAGATTTTTTTGATTTTTAAAAGTTTTTATTTCTGTTCTTTACATGGGACACTTATCCCCACATTTTACAAAAAACCGAGCATGCCTGCATTTCTTTTGTGGCTGCTGGCAGCCTAATGAAACAACAACAAAAAGTAAATACTTAAATAAGCAAATAAAACACATAACATGAAGTAACAGGCCTCACACATACATACATGTTACCATCTTACAACCTTCTTGAGCCCCAGCCCCCTATTCCAACACTCAAGGGCAGCATGGTGACCCCATTTTTTTATATAACACTTACACTCTTTCCCTAAGCTCTGGGTGCTCATCCTTGCCACACCTTCCACTCCCCATTCTTTGTTTGAGCCCACAGCACACCCTGGCCTCCCACAGGCCTCTCTTATACAGGCTGATGATGAGCCAAAGAAGGAATCTTGCCCTGGCCCCTCCGGCCACCCTTCCTACACCCCTCTCCACCCTTGCCCAGGTCAATGTGACGCCCCCCCCCGCCACCTTGTGCATGAGGCTTTCGGCCCTTGCCCACACCACCCCCGCAAAAGCGCAGTCCCACAAGACGTGCCTGATTGTTTCGGTTCCTAAACACCCGATTCTGGGGCATTTAGGAGACCTTGTCAGGCCGTGTCTGTATAATAAGTCCCGCACCGGGAGACTCCTGTGCAGGCACAACCAGTTCAGGTCTTTGAGTCCGTTGTCCAAACCTGACGGCTGGACCACTTGCCACACAGCCGGTGGGGTTCCGACCACAGCCGCACCTGTTACCCCCCTCCGTGCCACCTCATAGAGTCTTCTCGGGTCTCGGCCCACCTGCGGATCCATAGCCTCGGGGTGCGCCCGAAGCCACTTCACCGCGTGCCTGAAATGCCACGGCTGCTTCTCTGAATGCGGCACCAAGTTGGACCAGGACAGTAGGTGCCTAGCCCAATACCCGAAATACACCCTCAGGAAGTGCACGGACGGGTGGTCTGCCGCCTTCCCCAGCTGACTAAACAAAAAGGACACAAAGACGCAGTCAAGTTTTAATGGCAGATAGGGCACGTCTCTCCCTCCCTCGCCGATGGTGGCCATCATACGGGCCCTTGCCACATACTCATACCTACCTCCCCATATAAAGCCAAAAATGAGACGGGTCAAGGGCCTCCGCATGCTGGCAGGCAGGGGGTAGATATATGCCAAAAACAAAAGTCTTGGCAATATATCTGTCTTCAGAACCAGGACCTTCCCGATGATGGTCATCTTTCTGGCCTTCCACAGACCTAATTTCCTTTGGACAGCAGCGATTCACGGGGACCAATTTATGGCGGCACCATTTTCCGCCACAAAAAGGGCCCCCAAAATCTTAAGGGGCCCTTGACAAAGAGTCAGCCCCCCTGGCACGTCCATTCTTGGCCTTCCACCTGCCAAAAAAACTGGAGGCACTTAGCCAGATTTAACTTGGCACCAGAAGCCCTCCCAAAACTCTGGAAAATTTCCAGGGATCTTATGAGGCAAGGGTCGCTGTCCAGCAGCAGAGTGGTGTCGTCCGCATACTGTGACAGCTTCACCCTCAGCCCACCACTACCTGGGACTGGAAACCCCTTCACCCCCGCGTCTGCCCGAATGGCAGCGACCAAAGGCTCCATGTACAGGATGTACAGGAGTGGTGAGAGAGGGCACCCCTGCCGTACTCCTGCGGAAACACCAAAAAAATCTCCCAAGTGCCCATTAATTGTGACCACGCTCCCCACCCTAGTGTACAGAGTGCGCAAACATCCAACAAAAACGTGACCGAAACCAAACCGTTCTAACACCCTGAACAGGGGCGACATAGCTCAGTAGGTAAGAGCGGTTGTCTGGCAGTCGGAGGGTTGCTGGTTCGATCCCCGTGCTTGTCGAAGTGTCCCGAAACTGCTCTGGTGAATGAGAGGCATCAATTGTAAAGCGCTTTCTAAAACTATATAAATGCCCTCCAACATAAAATCCCAGTGCACCCGATCAAACGCCTTAGCTTGGTCCAAGCCCACCAACATGAGTGGCAAGTCTCTGTCCTCTGCCCAGGCGATCACGTCTCTAATGAGCTGGAGGTTGGACTAACTGATCGTCCCGCCACCCCGCAAGTCTGGTCTGTGTGGACCACGTGTGGGAGAACTGCTCGCAGCCGGTCCGCCAGGACCTTCGCAAGCAGTTTGTAGTCCATGCACAGCAATGTTAGCGGATGCCAGTTCGCCAGGTCAGCTGTGTCCCCTTTTTTGTACAGAAGGGAGATTATGCCCTTCGCCATACTTGCCCCCAGGGTTCTGGCACCGAGGGCCTCCGACAGCACCTCCAGGACCACCGAGCCGAGCAACTCCCAAAACCGGAGGTAGAACTCGGCCGGCAGTCCGTTGATGCCCGGGGCCCTACGCTTGCCCATCCGCCTGAGGGCAGTTCGTCTAAGGAGAGCGGGGCCTCTAGGACCTTAGCCTCCTCTGCGGGCACGCGCTGCCTCACGTGCCCTAGGAAAATACCTACCTGCTGCTCATCCAGCTGAAATGGTCTGATGCAGCCCTGACCATTCCCCTGGCATCTGAGACCACCCTCCCCTGGTTGTCTCTAATACCAGTAAAAACCTGCCTGGCCTTCCTGGCTCTAGCTGTTTTGAAAAAGCCCACCGAGCATTTTTCATTCTTTTCCATGAATTCCCTCCGAGACCGCCGCAGGTACTCCCGCGCCTTGGTCTCGTGGGCAGCTCTAAGCCTGGCTTTAACATTTTCACAGGTTTGCTGGTCCATGGTCCCGCCCCAATTGCCGACTGAATATTCGTGTTCCAGCTGGCGTTGCAGGTGGCGTACCCCCATGCCAACCTCCCTTGCCCTCTTCCTGCAGTACTTACGGCAAAATATCCTGATGCGGGCTTTGGCCGCCTCCCACCATTCTAACAGGCCATTATACAGTGGTCTAAGCCCCTCTAGCCCCCGAAAAAAAACTATGAAGCTTGTGCTGAAGTCATCCTCTTCCAGAATGGCGATGTTCAGCCTCCAGTACCCTGGACCATAGATGGGGGCCTCAGATCTCATCCGAAAAAGAACCCCATCATGGTCCGAAAAGAACACCGGAAGAATCTGCCCTGATGACAGCTGCACAGGCTGTGAAAAGAAAATGTAGTCTAACCGCCTGGAGACCCCCCTGGAATTACGCCAGGTGGGTGCATCCATACGCGGGTTGACCACCTTCCCACCGTCCACCATGGAATGCCCCGCCATAAGGCCGGTCACAGCCTCGGCACTGGCGTCACCCCCCCGGCCAAGGTCTACATTAAAGTCCCCCCCGATCACCAATTGCCTATTTGTGGCGAAATGTGGGGCTAGCTTCTCCACCATCTCCCTCCTTTCAGCTGCCCCCTGTGCGCCGTAAACACAAATGACCCTCAACCTCACCCCCCTCATTGTGATGTCTGCGCCGACAACCCTCCCCTGGATTATTATGAAGCTGCTCTCCACCCTAATCTCCTTAGCCCCAAATAGGATCCCCACCCCTGATGAGTGGACACCTCCTACACTCCATACCGAGTCCCCCCTGTCCCACTCCCTTGTGAATCTCCCTATGTCCCTCTATCCCTTAAGTGCACTTCCTGTACAAAATAAACATGACATTTCAGTGTTTTCATATAGTGAAAAACCCCACTTCTTTTTATATCCCCCCTTAACCCTCTGACATTTATTGTAACAATTCCAAACTCCATTAGAACAAAAATAATTTTAACAACAACAATAAACCCAACCTACCTATCAACCCTCTTTCCCTTCTGAGTCAGTGGGACCCGACTGAGCTGGCGCCATCCCCATTGCCTCTACCAGCCCTTTAACGTCCCAGCCCTCCAAAAGTCCAGATGGCGACCCTACCACCATTTTGGTCTCTTGAGAGTCCCCCTCCACATCCTCAGGCTGTCCCGCAAGCACCTCAAAACGATTCTCCAGGGTTAACTCTGGCACCGTTTTGGGGATCTTGGTGCGGTTCTCAGCTGCTTGTGAGACTCTCTTCCTGGCCGAGGCCCGAGCCCAAATTGCCACCCCATCCCCCTCAGGGAAGGGGCTGTCACCCCACGACATGGGAGACTCCAGGTTGGCTGTGGTCAGGAGCCCGACTGTCTCTGTTGAAAAAGACTGGTCCTGTGATGTAGCAGTGGCCTCCGAGGGGGAGAACAGCTCCTGCGACCCTGCCTCCGATGATTCTTTTGCCAGTCGCCCCACCTCCACCAGATCCTCTGTTCCAGGATTCACCGCGCAAGTGGTTCTGAACACCTTGACAAATCCCGCCTTCACAGCATCTCTAAGGGTCTCAGCAGTGCTGTTCCCTGGGCCCGGCTCAGGAGTGGGGGCTGGGCCCGGAGCTGGGACAGCTGAACCCGCCAAGGCTGGGACTGGACCCACTGCTGGCTCTGGGGCCGTACCTGCCACCAGAGTTGGTGTGGTAGATGAAACCTCCTTCCGCGCCCCCACCGGGTCTCTGGGCTCAGCAGCAGGAACTTCAGACCCCCCCGGGCCCCCAGGCTCCTCTCGCTGCCGAGCCGGGCCCTCCTCCTGCCCTGCTGCAGACTCTCCCTGTACCCTGGCCTCCCTTTCTTCTCCTCTCTTAGGCCTCGCCTTCTCTCCCCCTGCTGCTGCAGTAGCGTATGAGCTGGGCTTCGCCTTGCAGTCCTTCTGGGCATGGCCTGCAGCGCCACACTTTGGGCAGGTTCTAGGTGCAGGGCAGTCCTTGGCCATGTGGTCTGGGGAATTGCACGTCCGGCACCTAGAGCCGCATCCCTGCTCAGTATGGCCGTGGCCCCTGCACCTCCAGCAAAAAGGAGGCTGCCGCGAGTAGAAGCAGTAGCCTCGGTCTGCCCCGATGTTAAAAAAAGCTGGAGGGTGAGAAAAACCCTCAAACCCAGCCGGGTCTGGCTTCAGGATGACCTGATACTGCCTTTTACCCGTCCAGAAGCCCAGGGAGTCGAAGAGCCTCCTTGGCATGGACAAGACTTCCGCAAACTTCTCCAGGAAAGCTGCCATTGCCTGATCCGTCACATAGGGGTTGTGAAGATGAATAGTCACAAGCCTGAAATTGGGACGATCCAGGCTGATGACTTCAAAGCTGGATAGAGGCTTTGCTCCAGCAAGCTTCCCGCTATCCTCCAGAACTTTCCTGCAGCAGGCGTTAGTGAAGAAGCTGACATCGTAGCTTCTTTCCAAGGTGTTCGTCTGCAAGCAGAAGACTTCGTTGGCATCCATTTTGAAGAGCCCCAGCAGTATACTCCTTCCAAAAATCTCTCTTGGCATCATAGCTTCCTCCGCACTCTTCCACCGGAACCGCCATCTTCAGCAGAATCACCAACGCTTCACTTGATCTTAGCCAAAAGGCCGAGAAGCGATGGCCTGAAAATTGGCCACAGCTGGCTGCCGCTGCCCAGGGGGCTGGGAATCCGATCGCGGGGTCCGGCCGGACCCAGTCCCCGCTCGCCATTGGTCCGGGGCCCCCTCAACGCTTCCCCTGGGAGCTCTGGCCGTCACCTCAGCTCCACCCACAAAGCCCCACGTCCCCTGTTTAATTACACAAGCACTCGCAGAACAGCTATGTAATTAGCTAGCTAAGCAAGCTAGGAGGCAGTCCATACTCTATAACACATGTACCTGACAAGTCACAAGCCAGGGACACGCGGCAACAAGTCATCAACAAGCTCTCTTAAGAACAGAAAAGTTGCCCCGTCCAGCGGACGGAGCATCCAAAAATAGCACAAACTCAGGAGTGTTCCTCTCCACGGAAATCGTTAGTAAAAGGCGAAAGATTTGTGCGTGATGAAGAGAAACCCGAGCACACGAGGCCTCTCGCCGTCACCAGCCGCCGTAGGCCCTCCCGGCCCGGAGCCGCAGGCCCGGAGTTGTCCGTTGGCGCCCCCGCGCGTTATCTGCGGAAGAGGAGACATGGTAACCACCCGACTGGCAGAGGGCGCAAGTGAGCCACGGACCGCTGCAAATCGGCTCGCTAGCTGACTCACTTAACCAATTTCACTTACCCAGCAGCGAGCTAGCTAACTAACTAACTAACGAGAGAGAGAGAGAGAGAGAGAGAGAGAGAGAGACACGATAAAACTATTTCTTTAAAAAAAAAAGGACTCAGTTGCTTGCCTACCCATGAAGAGCAGCAGCAGCAGGAGCAGCAGCAGTAGGAGTGGAGCAGCAGCAGCAGCAAGATATTTCGCCCTTCCTTTGCACCCAAAAATAGAGGCGCACCGTTCCCGGACGTACTGCAATACCGGGTCGATGCGTGGAGCGGACGGAGCAAGCTCCTTCTCCGACTCCCAGTCCCAAAAATCCGTTTAATACGTAGTCCCCAGATAGGGGACGTATCAGATATTAAACTGATAAGAACAGATTTATTTTATTTTATTTTTTTCCAAAAAAACTCAGCTCGTATCTCCATCCGCTAAGCTCACAACTGCAAGCCTACACGATCATCAAGCTAAGTGACCAAATCAGATTTGAGCACAGAGCCACTTCACGCTGAACGGAGCTAACCAACATCATCGTCTACACAAAACCCAAAAAACACAAACCATTTCATCCCAAGTCTTTTTCCTTTTTTTTTTTTTCATTTGTACTTTATTCTTTTCCACTTTTTCCTTTCATACTTTACACGTTTTTCTTCCCTATTACATTTTTTTTTCCCATACAGAGAAATACCAGTGGCTAAACAAAAACCCGCTCTAACCCTCCCCATTTCTCCTGCACCCACTCCCAGCTCCGCACTACCCCATCCACCCTTATTCTTTCTGCTACCCTCCCCTGGAACTTATAGAACAGCTGGAGAGGCGTCATCACCCTCACCAGCCTCTTCACTACCTCCCTCCTGTCCTCCCACAACACCAACTTCCCATACCCCAACACGTCCCACACCAACTGTGCCTTGGCTGAGCCCAAACCCTTCATATTTCTCCTGTAGAGGAGCTCCTCTCCCCCTACCTTCCAGCCCAACCCAGCCCACTGCAATCGCCCCTGCACCAGGCCCCAAAAAGCCCTGGCAAAGGCACAAGTCCAAAAAGCGTACTCCCGCGCCCCCTAGGGCAGAGCGAGCTCTGGGAACACCCGTGCCTGTGAAGCACCTCTCTCACTGGCAGTCTCCCTAAAGCACAACGCCAATGGATGTCTTTCACCACACCCGGAGCCCTTCCACTACTCACCATGCCCCAGTCTATCCCCAGAGGTACCACGCTCGGGGCAACAGCCTGACGCGCCACCACTGCTTTGTACCACTCCCTGTGATTCAGCACCACCTCCTTCACCACCAAAGCCGGATCTCTTCTCAGTGCTAGCAACACCGCCTTATAAGCTGGGGTCATCTGCTCCGCCCTGGGCACCACATGCGACAAAGGTGTTAGCCGCCGCAGCGCAAAAGACAAGTACAGCCGCACAAAGTAAAAACACTTGTGTGGCACCTTCTTGAGAAGGCACTTGCATGCCAAGATGCTGTACAAAATCTCCAGCTTCAACGGCAATCTAATGACATCACGCCCCCCTTTAGCCACCGGCATGTACATAAGCTCCCGGCTCACATACTCGTAACTCCCTCCCCACAGGAACTGAAACACAGCCCTGGTGAGAGCCAGCCTTACCCGAGCCGGAGCCGGGAATATGTACCCCAGATGCAACACTAAAGGCAACAAAGCTGCCTTAACTGCCATCACCCTAGCTAATAATGACAAGTGGCGCTGCGCCCACCTCCCCAGGCACATGCGCACCATGGCCAAGTTCGCCTCCCAATTCCTCTCCGCACTATGTTCTGCAAAAAATTTCACACCCAGTATTTTCAAACCATCCTCACATTGTGCAAAGCCACCACCATCACCTGTATCCTCCCTCCATTTACCGCAATAAAAAACCGATGACTTGTTCAAATTCACCTTTGACCCAGTGCCTGATGTGTACACTTCAATCAGGGCCCGTACACGCCTCAAAGAGGCCTGCGAAGATGCAAAAATGGTTGTGTCATCCACATACTGCAGTATCTTAAGTCTCTCCCCCGCAGCCCCGGGAATCAGCACCCCATCCACCCCTGCGTCCTGCCTCACTAATTCCCAAAAAGGCTCTATAGCTAATACATAGAGCAGTGGTGACAAGGGGCACCCCTGCCGCACCCCCCCGGCCTGCATCACCGCCCTGCTGAGATGCCCATTGATCCGGATGCAACTGTGTGCGCCATTGTACAATGTGCGCAGCCATCCACAGAACCCACTACCAAATCCCATCCTCTCTAAAACCCGGAAGAGGAAGTGATGCTGGACCCGGTCAAAGGCCTTCTCCTGGTCCACACTGACCAAGGCTAAAGGCAGGTTTCTATCCTTGACCCAGTCCAGCATGTCCCGAACCAGCACCAAATTCCAGGTGAGGGACCGCTCAGGAACTCCACAGGTCTGGTCCCCACTTACCAAAGAGCTCATTACCTTTTTCACCCTCATAGTTAGCGCTTTAGCAATTACCTTATAATCGCTGTTTAATAAGGTTAAAGGTCGCCAATTTTTCAGGTCCGTTTTATCCCCCGCCTTATGCAACAGCACTACCACGCCCTTCCTCATCGAGACGGACATTACCCCCCATTTCCAAAGAAGCTCTATACACCTCAACCAGGTCTGCCCCCAGCACGTCCCAGAAGGCCTAATAAAACTCCACTGGGAGCCCGTCTGACCCAGACGCTCGCCCCTCTTTCATTGACCGCAAGGCCCCCCATACCTCATCCCCAGACAACGGAGAGTCAAGCTCCCTAACCTCCTCCTCACTCAATCTGCTGGTTATCACCCTAAGACAGGCCTCCTGGGCCTCCAAATCACACGCCCTCGAACTAAAAAGGTCTGAATAAAAAGCCTCCTCCGCCCTCAGCATAGGCTGAATGTCAGTGACCAAACCGTCATCCACCTTCAATCCCTTTATCACTGAGGCATTGCGCCTAGCCTTCATGGCCTGGAAGAAATACGAAGAGGGTTTCTCCCCCTCCTCCATTTCTCTAACCCTGGCCTGAAAGGCGACCGTCCTGGCCCTCTTTTCCAGCAGCTCCCTCAACCGGTTTTTAATCCTGTCATATGCTGCCAGATCCACATCCCCTCCAGCATTAAGCCGGCCATGGAGATAGGCCAGTGAGCATTCCCACTTGTGTACCTCCGCCTTCTCTCTCCTCCTCACTGAGCTGGCGAACCTCCTACAAAACACCTCAAACCTGGTCTTTGCGGCATCCCACCACTCCACAACAGAGTGGTAGAAAGGCCACAGAGCCCTAACTGCCTTATAAAAGCCCCTAAAAGCATGCTTGAACCCTTCCATGGCCAGCAGCTCCACATTCAGTCTCCAATACCCTGGGTCCCATCTCTGACCATCCACCTGAAGAGTAAGCTTTAGCATATCGTGATCTGAAAACCACGAGGGGAGAGCAGCACATCCCAACCCCTTCAGATCCTTGCCTACAAAAAGATAGTCTAGGCGACTAGCTGCCCCTCTGGAATTGCGCCATCTGACGCCCTCCCCTACTGGGTTCATCTCACGATATACATCCGCTAGTCTGAAATCAGCCATGATCTCAGCCAGCGCCTTGGAGGAATAGTCCACAGTCCCAGCACCCCCGCCCTGAGCACCAGCACCAGCCACCCGATCTAAGGACGTGTTGAAATCCCCCCCCCCCCAAGATTATAGATCTGGTTGTAGACAGGAGCCCAGGCAGCGTCCTGAATATCTCCAGCCTCTCCCCTTTTTTTGCAGGCCCGTACATATTTATGACCCTAAATTTGATTGATTGAAAACAAAAATCCACCAAAATCACCCTCCCCGCCACAACACCCACCACATCATAAATTCCAAAAGAATTCCCCATAAACATAATCCCAACACCACTGGAGTGCACACTCCCCACTGACCACGCTGAAGGCCCCCAGACCCACTCCTCCGAAAGCTTTTGAGCATCCCTCTCATCCTTCAGATGCACCTCCTGCAATAGGAATATATCTGCCTCCATTGTGATCAGTGAGGAAAATACAGCGGCTCTCTTACCTGGGTCTCTAAGCCCGCGAACATTCACAGTCACCACTGTAATCTGCATAGTTATGTTTTTATTAATAAAACCATAACCGCTTAGAACCCAGCCCCAGCTCCACTTTCACCATCTACCGCACCACTAGCATCATCCTTATTGCCTCCCTCCTCCCCTTTGCCCCCCTCCCCCTCTTCTCCCCCCTCCCCCTCAAAACCATCCCCATGGTCACCACCAAAGCCTCTACCTCACCCCCCTCTAACCATGAAGATGGAGATCCCATCTCCATCTGCATTACCTCATCTAAGTATGAAGTGTCCAGAGACTCTCCCTGAGGGCTCGCCAGCACCTCAAACCGATTCCCCAGAGTCACCTGATCGCCCATCTTCACCTCATCCTCTGTCTTCACCTTCCTGGGGCAGTCCCCCTCTCCCAGTGTCCGGCGCTTCCGCGATACCCCCACCCAGGCGTCCATCGGCTCCTCACCTGAGCATGGGCTGTCCTCCCATTTCGGCGAGGCCAGGTCTGCAGAAGTCAGGAGAGCGGCCTCCACCTCGGTCGAAGCAGAGCCCGCTCCCAAACCTTTAACAGAAGGCTCGCTCTGCTGCATAGGCCCCCTAATGGCACCTTTCCTCATGCCAGGCACAAAATCTCTTTCTTCCAGCACATTCCTGAACCAGCTGGCGTAGGAGCGCGGCCGATCAGGACACGCCCGAAACAAATGTTCCCCACTTCCACACAAACTACACGTTTTAGGAGCCCTGCAGTCCCTTATGTGCTCCTTGGACTGACAATGCCTGCACCGTTCTGTACTGCAAATGTCTTTCAAATGACCAAACAAACCACACCGTCTGCAGTACAGGGGCTGTCCCAGATAACTTAACCCTCTGGGGTCGAGAGCTCCGCCGGCGGAGCTCGACAATATGAAATTAACTTTTGTTTCTATTTGGATGATTAACTTCACGTGCTGTTATCATACAGACGCAACAAAAACATTGACAGAAACCTTAGAATCGCGACTTTCCTAATGCGCCCATTGGCAAATAATATGAATTGTTTCAAAAGTTTTAAATTTGATTAATTAGACCATGTATGCTTCGTTAAACTTTACTCATTACTATGTGAATTTCGCTCAGCAGGAAGTCCGCCCAAATCGCATTCACATGTTAACAACATTATAATTACTCTCCATAGAAGGAGACTAAAGGAGGGGCGATGCGAGATCCATGTGAGAAATGGCAAGTCTGTGAAAGCGGGATAGAATGTCAAAGTGTCGCCTAATTCACTTCTTTTGAGGTGAACATTTCGTTTAATTTTGGAAAATGGTCCGTCCGGAAGCCGACACTGATGAAGAGCGGTGTCATTTCGAACAGCGAACTGATCCAGCTGAGGATCAACTTCATGCATAAGTATATTTCTTATGATCATATTGGTAAATATGTGTACTGTATTGCAACGTATCTGTGTGTTTGTAGGAATATCGAGCAATATGTGCGTTTGTAAATTCCCACACTACGAACGATTCGAACTATTGCATCTCAAAATTATAGGCTAGGCTCTCTGCGTCTGGTTGTGTTAGAAGTATCAGGAAGACTGTATGTTTTTCGATCATATTGGTAATAAATAGCCCGTGGCGTGGCTAGGATTCTAAAACTGATGTCCTCGCACAATTGATATTAGCATACTGTAAGTAAATTCGGGAAATAGCAATATAATAACCACTTAGCTAAACAGACCTAGCCTACTTCAGATTGAGGCATTGTTATTGATGAGTTGCGTGTAGTTGAGCTGGAATATCAATGTTTATTTAGTTTAGCTAATGTTGTTTCGTTGATAGCTTGCATTATTTGTAAATGTGTGATGTATTACATTCTCTGTGTTTGTAGGAATATTCACTAATATGCGCGCTTGTAAATTCCCACACAACGAACGATTCTAACCATTGCTTCTAAAATTATAGGCTACCTCTCTGCGTCTGGTTGTGTTTGTTTGGTTCTTTGTTTGTATATGATGTAACCATGTCACATTTCCTAAGTTTTGTTTTCATTAGTTAGTGGTTTGCCCCTTTTTTGTAAAGCACATTTAATTTTCACCTGTTGAAGGAAATGTGCTATCTAAATAAAGTTTGATTTGATGTCACATTTCCTAACAATTTTGTTTTTATCATATTTACAGAGATGCTGATCAGGAAACACGACCTAGTTCACTACTAGCTAAGAGCCCACGCAAGCATTGCAAGAGTACACCAGTCTCATCTCATTTTCCATGCGTATAGTTTGCTTCAATAAATGTTCTGAAAATCAAGAGATGTCTTTGTTTCTGTCTTCTAAATGGCTCACTGAGTCTTTGTCTTAGTGGTGGGGAGGCATGCGGCCAGGTGTGAATAGCCTACTTAGCTGGCAGGTCGTCCTACCCAATGCATATTCATTACAGAAAGGCCATTTGCCCTCCCATTCTCACCTGGTGTTGAAAAATAGTAGTCACAACACTAACTTTTAGAAATTTATTTTATATTTCTCATTAGATTTGCTACAATAGTTTGTCATCTTTTGATACCCAAGACCTTGATGAACACATTTCAGTGACCAAAAGTCTTAGTCACAATTGTTTAGTGTGTTTTATTACAACATTCCTGTGCATGTTCAAAACTACTGTTTACAGTTTGTGTGTTTTTAGAGCAGTTTACAATCCACACATGATTATGACCTACTTACTGCTGCCATATTATTGTAGCTGAGTTTGTGCTGAAAACAAAGATATGAAACACTTTGGAATCACTGTATATAAAGTTGATGAAATTTACACAAATGTCAGAGCATCGCACAATCACCAGTGTGCCTCATTTTACCCTTAGACCCCAGAAGGTTAAATACCCTTTATCAGGGCCTATGGAAAAGAAACCCGGAGGGTGCACATAACCTCCCACTCCCTGCTGATCCTGCTTAAACCGCACCATGAACCTTCTCTTGCCATTCCAAATCCCATATTTGTTTTTGTTTTACCCCTTCACGCACATCAGCACAATATCGCAGCAAAGAACACACAACATCCTCTTCTCACACTTGATCTTAGCCAAAAGGCCGAGAAGCGATGGCCTGAAAATTGGCCACAGCTGGCCGCCGCCGCCCAGGGGGCCGGGAATCCGATCGCGGGGTCCGGCCGGACCCACCCCCCCGCTCGCCATTGGTCCGGGGCCCCCCTCAACGCTTCCCCCGGGACCTCTGGCCGTCACCTCAGCTCCACCCACAAACCCCCACCACGTCCCCTGTTTAATTACACAAGCACTCGCAGAACAGCTATGTAATTAGCTAGCTAAGCAAGCTAGGAGGCAGTCCGTACTCTATAACACATGTACCTGACAGGTCACAAACCAGGGACACGCGGCAACAAGTCATCAACAAGCTCTCTTGAGAACACCAAAGTCGCCCCGTCCGGCGGACGGAGCATCCAAAAATAGCACAAACTCAGGAGTGTTCCTCTCCACGGAAATCTTTAGTAAAATGTATCTTTATTTGGTTTTTCACCTTTTACATTTTTAAAACATTCCTTTAAAATTTCAAAAAGGAACTGAAATACATTTAAACATAGACTCTTACAAATTTACAAAACACAAAAACACTCAAAAGGAAAACATAATGAAACCCAATTTGTAAACAATAATACATGTACACTAACATTCACAAAGACAGTAATAATTTTAAGAATTTAGAAATTACCTTTAAAAGGTAAACAACGATACGTGTGCTCGGGAAAAGGTGTAAGGAGCGGGTGCCCCTCCTAGGGGGGTGGACTATATGATCAGTTCTTTCCAGTGGTCCACCCCCCATTTCTCTCTCGCCAGGGCCTTGTTTTTCCGAAAGTCCACTAGAACGCCGTCCTGGAGGAGATTTTGTATCCTCCTCCGGAGAGTGACCAGGTCCACAGTTGTTTTCTGGTAGACCTTGATGTTCCTCGTCTCCCACAGGACCTGCTTGATGGTGTTTACGATCCCCCACTGACGCTGGAGCTCCATGGTCTTCAGTCCCTGTCGGGGACCGTAAAGGACGCTCTCAGCCGTCAGGGAGGACCTTGGCAGCAACCTGTTATGGGAGACAGAGGAGACAACAAGGCCCCAGACCCGCCTGGCCACGGTGCACTCCCAGAACAGATGGTGAATGTGTTCTGAGTCAGTGCAACCGTGGGGGCAGCGCTCAGTTAGGGCTAAGTGCCTGCGGTACATAAACTCTCGTGTGGGGAGACACCTGTGGGCTGTCATCCAGGCAATGTCTTTTGTTTGTTAGGAAGACATTTGTGTGTTACGTTTGCCCAGATGACGTGCGGGTCCCGTGCCGGCCCTGACCTCGGGAGCGTGGCGGTCTCGTTTGATTTTAAGTGAGCCATGATGGTTTTGTAGCTCCACGAGGTCAGGCCAGCCCTGGGCAATCCCCTCCCGAAGGCAAAGTCCTTCAGGGCTTGATAGACGTAGGGGGGGTCCCAGCTATACGGTATGGTGAGGTCCAGCACGCCCAGGCCCATTGCCCGTAGGAAGGGGGTGGCGTAGTACCTGGCAAAGGCACCAGAGGCCTTTCCCACCTTCCCGGCGCTCTGGACCAGGGCAGCCAGACCTTGCACCATGATAATTGTTACTATATCCGGGACCCCCCGCCCCCCATTCCTCTCCTCCTTGAGGAGGGTGACTCGACTCAGTTTTTCCATAGTACTCCCCCAGACAAAGCGAAAGGCCATCCTGGCAATTTTCTTGCTGGTGGCCTTGTCTGGGGGAAAAACACCCTCCCCACGTAGAGAGAATGGGCAGGACAATTGCCTTCAGGACGAGGATCTTACCCGCCATGGTCAGGGGCCGCGCACTCCAGCTCCGGGTTTTGTTTTGGACGTGGCGTAGGGCTCCCTCCCAGCTCGTTCGCCCTCCTCCGTCAGCCTGGAAGGTCACCCCCAAGAGCTTGATGTTATTTCTGCGTACAGGGAAGGAAACGGTTAGAGGCTCACTATAAAAGGGAGACAGAAACAGTTCACTCTTGTCCCTGTTGACCAGGGCGCCAGTGGCCGCACAGAAGTCGTCCAACACCTTGGTGGCGCAAGCGATGGAGCGACTGTCTGTGGCGACGATGGTGATGTCGTCCATGTACGCCATCACCTTTAGCCGCTCTCCCCTAGCCCCCGGCAGCGGGTAACCCGCCACTCCGGGGCTGGCCCTGATGGCCTGGAGAAACGGTTCCAGGTAGATGACGTACAGGAGAGATGCTAGAGGGCACCCCTGCCTGACGCCAGACCTGATGGCAAACGGGTCAGAGGGCTGCCGATTGACAACCACTCTGCCCGTTATGTCAGTCAGGCAGATCTTTATCCAGCGCCGGAGGGGGCCAGGGATGTTCATTCTCTCTAGCACTCTCTCCAAGCACACGTGACTCACCCGGTCAAATGCCTTCTCCTGATCGAGACTGAGAAGGCACAAGGGGGACCGCCGCTCCCCGGAGTGGATGATTAGATCCCTCACGAGGAGCAGGTTGTCGTTAATGGACCTCCCCTGCACGCTGCAGGTCTGGTCCGGTCCGATCACCGATGTTATCAGGCCTTGGAACCTCCTCATCAGCGCCTTCGCCATGATCTTATAATCGACTGAGAGGAGGTTGATCGGCCGCCAGTTGCGGAGGTCCTTCAGGTCCCCCTTCTTTGGGACAAGAGCTACTGAGCTCTGCCTCAGTGAAGCCCCCAACCGCCCCTCCCTGTACGCCGCTCTGAAAACTTCAGCCACGTCCTCCTTCAGGAGATCCCAGTAAGTTTGGTAAAACTCAGCTGGGATTCCGTCAGGACCCGGAGCTTTGTGTTGGTTAAGGGAGCGCACGGCCCGGGTGAGCTCCTCGGTGCTCAACTCCGAGTCCATCCGCTCATCACCCAGACGTCTGTCAAGGCGGCCCAGGAAGGTGTCCATGAGAGCCCCGTCGGAGGGCCTCTCGCTGTAGAGGCCCCCGTAGAACTCCCTGGCCACCTCCCGGACCTCCGCCTCTTCAGACACCACCACACCTCTGTTGTTATAGAGAGACCGGATGTTATTAGTCTTAGACCGTGCCCTGCGGAAGAAAAACCGTGTGCACTTCTCATCCTCCTCGAGGCCCTGGAGTTTGGAGCGGAAGGTGTATTTTTCCCGCTCTTCCCGGTAGAGGGTGGCGAGGCTCTGCCGAGTCCGTGCGATTTCATTGCTCACATCCAGGCCTCGGGACTGGAGGAGGCTCAGTCTCTGGAGGGCAGCATTGTGATACACAAAAACTGCCCTCCTTTCCTTCGCCTTCCTCCGCCCGACTGCCCGGAAGTAGCCTCGCACTCGCTCCTTCACCATCTCCCACCACTCCACCGGGGAGTCAAAGAGATGTTTCAGACTCACCCACTCCAGGTAACGTCTCGAGAAGGAGAGTCGCACCTGGGGGTCTCGGAGATGGCTGGTGTTCATTCGCCAGAGCCCCTTACCCACGGTTATTGGTTTCTTCCAGGCCAGGGACACGGTCACCATGTGGTGGTCCGAGAAGTGCACCGCCTGGATGGAATAAACGGGCACCCCCAGGCCTGGGGAGAGCAGAAACAAATTGATTCTCGAAGAAGAGCTACCGGAGGAACTCACCCACGTGTGTTGGGGGGGAGAGGCGCCCCCGGCGTCGCGGAGGGAGAAATCCTCTATGAGGGACCGCAGCAGGTCGCTGGATCGATCCCGTCTGGGTCTGCTGCGGTCCTCATCTGTTAAAGCACAGTTGAAATCCCCCCCCACGACAACCGGCATTGTGCAGTTGAGTAGTGGTGCTAGTTTTGTAAATAGGGAGACCCTCTCGGCCACGCTGGTGGGGCCGTACACATTGATGACCCTGAGTGGGGAACCCCCGACCTCGAGATCCGAGACGAGGATTCGCCCACTCTCTACGATGTTGCTAGATGTTATACGTATGTAGGGATTTTTCACCAATGTGCCGACCCCATCAGCTCTGGCGATGTTGGAGCCTGACCAGAGAGAGTCTCCCATTCTCCATTCCTCCCCCAGAACGCCATCCAGCTCCCGGAACGGAATACCACATTCCTGGAGCAGGATGACGTCTGAGGGGACCTGTGAAAGAATGGAGAATACAGTTTGGCGTTTGGATGGATCTTTGATGCTACGGGTGTTTAGTGATGAAAGAGTTATTGATGATGTCATGTGTTTTATTGTTGTTTTGTATGATTTATGAACCTATATTACTGTTTGCTATTTCCTTACAGATTTTGTTGAATTTTTGATTTAAAATGTCCTGGTTATTTAGGCGCCTACTCACCCCCGGACCATGTGCACCCACAGGCCTCCCCTCCTGACTGCCTGGGAGGTTCCGTCCTGGAGAGGTGGGGGCAGGTGTTTTTGCCCCAGGCTTCCCCCCAGTCCCTGGAGGGCCCTGAGAGGAGGATGATGGTCCAGTTCCTTTAACAGGGTCTGGACCGGAGGCTGGCTGGTCCTTGGTGGTTCTGGCGTGGATGGTGATGGTGTTTTGTAATTTTTCCTTGTGATGTATGGGTGGTGGTGTGACTGGTTTTGCAGGGCGAGGAGGGGGCTCAGGCCTGGCTGTGGTTTGTGTTCTATGATCCGGTTTTGAGTGTAGCTGCGTTGGTGGGTTTGTTAAATGGGTTTTACGGCGAACTATTGCTGGGTTGGGAGGTTGACTAGGGGGTTGAGTTTCTGTAGTTGGTGATCTGATTCGTTTGCCCTTTCGTTTTTTTAATCTGTTGCCATGGTGTTATGGAATTTTCTGAGTCAGTTGTTGAGGAGTCCGACTCCAACACCACAATAGGGGTGTCGGAGTCGGGCTCCTCCTTGACGGTGACGGTGTTGGTGGGTCCTAGTTGGGCAGGGGGCACTGTGGAGTTGGGGGTTCCAGGGGGGGTGGTGATACGAGGGTAGGGTCCTGTGCTGTGGTCTGTGCATGTGGGGGTGGGCTTCCAGGCTGGGAGGGGGTAGGAGTGGGTGGTCTGGTGCGTGGCATGGGGGTAGGTGGGGGGGGCGGTGGGGCCGAAGGGGGGGCAGCGGATGGTGGAGGGGGCGCGGTGCTCCTAGCCCTGTTCGCGTACGAGAGGGGGCAGTCTCTAAAGAGATGCCCCCTCGCTCCGCAGAGGTTACAGGGCCTGGGGTCACGGCATGCCCTGGTCTCGTGCTCACCACCACAGGTCTTGCACTTGACCACTGTGCAGGCTGCGGCTAAGTGGCCTAACTCGCCGCAGTTCCTGCACAGCTTGGGCATGCCGTAGTAAAACACCACGCCCCTGTGTCTCCCCAGCGTGATAGAGCTGGGGATGTGGCATACCCCCCCTGGCGCAGAGGGGTCGGGCTTGAGCTGGACCAGCCATTTCCTGGCTCCGGTCCAGACTCCGTCCTCATCAAGGACTCTCCGGGCTTCAGATCTAACAAGACCATACCTGCCCAACCACGTACTCACGTCGTGGTCCTGTACAGCCTCGTTATAAAACTGTACAGTAACCACTTTGTTTTCTGTGTCGGACAGGGGCTCTACATCGAAACTACTGAGGGGAGCCTTACCCTTCCCCTCTCTGTAGAGGTTCCAGAACCTCTCCAGGATGTTTGCGGACTTAAAACTGATCTCAAAAATGTCTGCATTGCCCGGAACCTTCACCAGGCAGTTCAGGTCGCCAGGCACAAAGCCCATGGCTCGCTGGAGCACTGCCCGGCTGAATTCCAGGCGGGTCAAACCTGTCACTCTCCGGGTGCTGTTTGGGGCAGCGGCATTACTTGCCCCTCCGGTAGCTGCTGGCTCAGCGGCGCCCCCTACGGCTGCGCCCCTCGCCCCTTGTGCTACCTGGGTTGGGGCACTGGCACCGCTGCCCCCTTCTCCGTTGTTTTTGTAGGTCATCCGGACGGCGTTGTGGCGTCGGATCCCTGGCTGTGCTCCCGTAGCCATCCTCTCTCTCCCTCAGGCCGGACCTAGCAGGTGAGAAGAAGAAGCACAGGAACAGCGCTAGTTGGTTGATGGTCCGTCCCAGGGGGACCAAAAGTTGCCGCACCAAGGGAGCTGATCGTAGGTCAGCTCCACGAGGTGCAGTGGGACCTCCCTTCCGGCAGCAGTCGCCAGGCGTTGATCCAGATGGCTGGTCTCGCTGGATCCGGGCGCCGCCGCCGTCGTTGGGGGGAGGTCCTCGGGTCCCCCTTTCTGCCTGCTCCTCGGCCTCGTCCTCCGGGTCCACCCGATGGTCCTGCTGCGGCCTGGAGAGCAGAAGAGGGGAGCCAGGAAGCGAGGGCGAAGACTCGTCGAAAGATGGTGTAGCCCGGAGAGCGAGCCGCTAGGGCCTTCCCTCCGGGCAGCGCTGCACTCCCCTCTGGTCTCCGGTGATGGGCGTCCGCAGCAGTGGTGTGGTCCCCGGATGGCGGGAGTCTTCTGGCAGGGGGGCCTCCTAGCGCTGTCCTGGCTTCGGCGTTGGGGAATCAGCAGGCCGCGGTCACGCCACTGGTACCTGCCTATCCCCAACGCTATAAGGTCCGGCCTGGTCCGCCGGCCTGATGCAGTGGACACAGCCGCGGTCAAGCCACTGGTACTGCGCCACTACACCAGACCTTCAGAAAGGAGAGAGAGATGGAAGGAGAGAGAGAGAAAAAGAAAGAGAGGCACGTCCGCTCCGATTACACGCCAGAATACACGAGCCCACTGTCCTCAACTAGCTGACCAGTAGAGGGCAGTAGACTCGTGCACGATGAAGAGAAACCCGAGCACACGTGGCCTCTCGCCGTCACCAGCCGCCGTAAGCCCTCCCGGCCCGGAGCCACAGGCCCGGAGTTGTCCGTGGGCGCCCCCGCGCGTTATCCGCGGAAGAGGGAGGGGAGACGCAATAACCGCCCGACTGGCAGAGGGCGCAAGCGAGCCACGGACCGCTGCAAACCAGCTCGCTAGCTGACTTACTTCACTTATGCAGCTAGCGAGCTAGCTAACTAACTAACAAAGAGAGAGAGAGAGAGACACACACACAAACAATAAAACTATTTCTGTAAAAAAAAAAAATGAAAAAAAAACCCACCCTTGCCTCCCGCAAACCAAACTTTGTCAGGCTTACCACCAGCCACCACAAAAACCTTTTCCTCCCTTTCACTCCCTTCAGACCCTTCCCCAAGGTTATACCTTCATAACTGAGTCCCCTTATCAAAGCAAAAAACAAACCCCCCTCCTTCCGTACCCTTTGGGCAAACGTGCAGTCCCAAAAAACATGTCTGACTGTCTCGTCAGCCATGCACGTGTCCCTTGGACAAAACTTGTTCCGTGTGAGGGAGTGTCTGTAAAGGACTTCCCTCACCGGTAGACGCTTATGAACCATCAACCAGTTCAGGTCCTTCAGGTTGTTATCCAAGCCCTTCAACTGCACCCCTCTCCATGTCTCCTCTGCCACCCCCCATATCCTAACCCTCCCTAACTTTTCTACCAAGGCCCTATACAGTACCCTATGGCTCAGGCACAAATCCCCGAGGAAGCACTCTCGGAATCTTTTTGCCCACTGCACCACCTGCTGGTACTGCTGCGGCAACCCCTCCACCTTGGGGATCCCTAAGTGCCTCAATGCCATCCCTGCCCACAGCCTCAGAAAGAAGTAGGCCGCATGCGCAGTAGGCCTCGCCATCTCCCTGCACATGGACACATACGCCATGACGTCGAGCTTCAGCGGGATGTTCGGCACCCCCTTTCCCCCTTTCTCCACCGCCTGCATCATAAGCTCCCTGGTGATGTATTCATATCCTCCCCATATTAATTTAAAGACCATTCCCTGCACGACTCTCCTCAGCCTGGGAGGCAGAGGGAACACCTGCGGTACATAGATCAGTGCAGGTAGCACCTCCGCTTTGAGCACCAAGATCTTACCGGTAATGCTTAACCGCCTTACCTTCCACAAACCCAGTTTCCCTTTCACCTTCCTTATCCTGGCCAGCCAGTTCTCTTCCGCATCCCTCTCCCCTCCAAATCCCACCCCTAAAATTTTAATCGGCCCCTCCGCACAGGCCAGCCCGCACATATTCTCCCTCCTCCCCTCCCATCTTCCAAAGAATTTTATGCTTGACTTACCTATGTTCAGTTTGGACCCTAACACCCTCGAAAACCTCTCCACCATTTCCAGCGCCCTCTCTACGCTCCTCTCACAGCTCAATATAAAGGTGGTGTCATTGGCATATTGGGCCAACTTCACCCCCCCCCCCCCCCCCCCCCCCACCTGGCAAGACCAACCCTCGAATGGCCCTATCCCCCCTTATAGCGGCCGCTAGTGGTTCAATGTACATCACGTACAGCAGTGGTGACATCGGGCAGCCCTGCCGCACACCTGACCCCTGGAGCACCATCGCACTATTGAGGTCGTCCATATCCCCCTTCTTAAATAGAAGAGAGACGACTTCCTCCCGCATAGAGTCCCCTAGCCTCCCCTCCTCAAACATCTCCCTAGCCACCTCTAGCAGGTCCCCACCCACCAACTCCCAGAACACTCTGTAAAATTCTGCTGGGAGCCCGTCCACCCCTGGCACCTTACCTGTCTTCAGGCTGAACATAGCCTCCCTAACCTCCTCTAGTGAGATGTCCTTCTCTAACCCCTCCCTCACCCCCCCTGGCACCCCCCCCAACCTCCCCAAGAAAAAGTCCCCCTCTCTAAGATCCACCCCTATCCAGATCTATCTCCTTTTAGATTCCCACACACAAAAAACTCCTCCAACTCTTTTTGTAATAATTAAAACTCACCTCTTTCCCGTCTGGCTTCGGCCTTACAGTAGTTCACTGCAAATATTTTGGTGTTCCCCTTCACCCATTCCCACCACTCCCACCCAGACCCAAACATCTGCCTCATATTCCTCCACCCCCCATAGGCCTCCCTATATCCCTCCACAAAATCCTTCTCCCTCAACACACTCACATTCAGCTTCCAGAAACCCCTTCCGAAAGCCGGCACTCCCATCCCCAGCTTACTTCTCACCCAGTGATGGTCAGAAAACCACACTGGGGAGATCTCCGAAGCTGCCACCACTACGTTCTGTGGAGCGAATATAAAATCAATCCTGCTGGTCGCTCCCCTTGAGTTCCCCCAGGTTACCCCTCCCACCCCTGGATTGGCTTTTTTAAAAGTGTCCTACAACGAAAAATTGTTCACAGGTGCCCCAAACTAAAGTCCGCCATGCCCTCAAAAGAAATGTTGAAATCCCCACCCACCACCAGGACCCTATTTGTGGGGCAGACGCCACCATGTCCCCAAACACCTCCCTCCTCCCCCCCGGCTCCGCCGGTGCATACACACATAGTAGCCTGAGCTGCAGCCCCTTCCAGTCTGCATCCATTGCTAATACCCTCCCCTGCACTACTGAAAAAACCTCCCCAATACAAAAATCCCACCCTTTAAACAAAATCCCTACCCCCGAGGAATGCACCCCCCCCCACTCCCCATCTAGAATCCCCCATGGTCCACTCCCCTGAAAACCTTTTAGAGTCTTCCCTGTCCCTTAAATGAGCCTCCTGCACAAAACAAACGTCGAACTGAACAGTAGCTAAATACATAAATATGGCTCTTCTTTTATTACTGTCCTGTAACCCCCTCACATTTACAGTAAGCACAGTTAAATAATTATCAGCCTTTGTCATTTAAAGAAAAGAAAAAAAAATCCCCAAATTAAAATCACGATCTGGCTTCTTCCTCCGAGGGTACAGCCCCAGCCTCCCCCTCCCCTACCCCCGCACCGACTTCCACCTCGTCCAAAGACACATAGGCAGAGGCATTAGGAGACGTAGGTGGGCTATAGCTATGCTCATCGCTCACTGGAAAAGTTAGTGTAACGGACTTGCACACTTACCAGTGCGATAGCAGACAAGTTCACTGCTAAACATGGGCCTCTAGATTTACTGCTGGAGTAAAGTGGAGTGTCCGAACAAATCTCTGAGACACGTAAGGGGGAATTCAATCATTTCTGAATGATAAAGGGTGCTAGAGTGTAATAGGATCACTTTAAACCATTTAAAGTATTAGTTTCAGTAGACCATATGTATCTCTATGATAACCCCAATGAATAAAGTAAAACGTTATATGATTATAAAGGTACCTTTTATCCAGGACTTAGATGAACAATTAGGCAGAATGTAAAAGAATTTATTAGAATTGAAGATGGAGCGATTTGGAGTTACTTGAGTCTAGTGTTAACTAACTGTAATGGAATAAACTGCATAGAATGCAAACTACTGCGTTAACTGGGAATGAATACCAGATTCTACCTCTGAACTTATATCTCAACAGTAATACAGTGTATACAAAATTATTCAAAATGTATCTCAATAGTAATACAGTCCATACAAAAGTATCCAAATTGTATCTGAATAGTAATACAGTGCATACAAAATTATTCAAAAAGTATCTGAATAGTAATACAATGCATACATTTCCAGATGCTGACACAATAACCAACTAGACAAACTACACGATAGCTAGCTACTAATCAGCAATAAAATTTTATCAGAACGACAGCCAGCAGCTAACAAACTAACTGGCTCTAAAAAATTATTTAAAACGACAGCCAGCAGCTAACAAGCTAACTGGCTCTAAAAATAGTGTAAAACGATAGCCAGCAGCTAACAAGCTAACTGGCTCAAAAAAATTGTGTAGAACAATAGCCAGCAGCTATCAAGCTAACTGGCGCCAAAAAAATTGTGTTACACCGCTAGCCAGCAAAAATACTAATCCAATGCTTTGTTGGAAAATTATAGATAAAACAATATTCAGCATTTGGTTACCAAATATTAATGTCACCGATATCACGACGATTCCCAAGCCTTCTGTTCATTATTAATTATTAATATTATTAACGATAGCCAACGGCAAGCGAGTTAACCAGCATCAAACCTGTATAAAGAATTAATAGAAAGTGGCTAGCAAGCTAACTGGCACCAAAACTTTGTATTGCACCGCTAGCCAGCGGCTAGCAAGCTAACCAGCGAAAATACTAATCCAATGCTTTGTTGGAAAATTATCGATAAAACAATATTCAGTAATTGATTACCAAATATTAATGTTGCCGATATCACAATGAATCCAAATCTTTTTTGTTAATTATAAATTATGAGTATTATAAACGATAGCCAACGGCTAGCAAGTTAACCAGCATCAAACCTGTATAAAGAATTCATAGAAAGTGGCTAGCAAGCTAACTGGCGCCAAAACTTTGTATTGCACCGATAGCCAGCGGCTAGCAAGCTAACCAGCGAAAATACTCATCCAACGCTTTGTTGGAAAATTATAGATAAAGCAATATTCGGCAGTTGATTGCCAAATTTTAATGTTACCGATATCACGATGAATCCCAAGCTTTCCCCGGAGATTCTGGAACTCTTCCCGTTGCGCACCGACAAGAGATCCACTTGCGATATAATTTCTGTTCTAAAACCACACGTACTTATGTGGGCAAAGTCAGTTTCGCTCACAAAGAAAATAAAATAAATAAATAAATAAATAAATAAATTATTAAAGTTAAGTGTAAAAATTTCAAAAGTTCTAGGACCACCAAAACTTTAGGAATCTACTGCAGTTCCAGCACGTCTGCTCGCTTCCATGTACAATAGGTGAGAGAGCGACTACCAACCTCAGCATTGCATTTTGGCACAGTAATCCTGCCCTCTAACCCATAATATTAATTAGAACATGTCGGTCGCAATGACCAATCAGAAATACAAAAGAAAAAGTAAACAGGCTAGCGTGTGCTACCTCGCGCTGTAGACAGTCTTGTAACCTGGGTTACACTCTCCCCGCCTGAATGCATGCCCGTCCCTGTGCATGTAATCTGAGTGGCTGACTATTCACTACAGGTTGGTATATGCAGGGTCCGGCCTGGGAAGTGTCATTACTGGGGTCAAGTCCATTCAATGAATTAGCAATGGCTGTGCTAAGGCCTAGGAAGATGCAACATGCAGCAATGGATGGCCTAATCTAGAGTACTGAAATCTTTCCAGGGGCTGCGGCTGCCTCTGAGAACGACGGAGATTAATATCAGCATTCTGGGGTTCATCACTTTCCTGTAGTGTGACCTGTGAGGTTGCTGCTTCAGCTTCTTCCATTCTTTCTGTTTCAGGAATATTTTGACTGTTAGGCAGCACTTTGTCGCTGTCTGACATGTCTGGAAACATTGGAATTGTCTCATTCATGATGAGAGATACTCCCTCAAGTTGTTTTGCATCAGGTAGTATATTATCCCATTCAGCATTTTCAAGTTGGATGTCTTGTTCAAGCAAGGTGTCAATTTCTGGTAACTTGTCTTTACCTGGTAAGTCAACTTGTTCCAGTAGTTGTTCAGGTAAGTTTGTCTTTGCAGGTTCCTCCATTTCAGGTTCTCCACAAACGGGTATGCTTTGTTCTGACTGTTCATCTGCTCTTTTATCCACCACTGAGATTTCAGAGGTTGCTCCATCTAGCTTCTGCTGGACAGGAGTCGTCTGGGCGGGAATTGCATCATCCTGAGAGTGTTGTACTGCAGGTGCACAAGGAGGATTACTCGGCTTGAAGACGTCAGTGCCTACAGTGAACCTGTAATGTTGTTGGGTTTCACAGGGTATCCATGCAACACACTCTTATTCTGAATCGGAATTGTCTGCATTTTCTTCTTCTTTGTCAGTTTCAGGTGATTGCCTCGTTCTGGGTCTTCTGATCAGAGCTGATTCAGGTTCTTCATCCACACTAGCTGGCAAGAACCCACAAGGGAGGAGTAGATCACGGTGTAGTGTGTGAACTGGTCCATCTCTACCCTCAGGTTTAACAGTGTAGACAGGCATGTCTCCAGCACGTTTGACTACAACGTAAATGGCCTCCTCCCATTTGTCTGCCAGTTTGTGTTTTCCTTGCAGTTTGACATTCCGAACAAGGACTCGATCACCAACATCTAGACTTGACTCTGTGACTCATCGGTCAAAACGTGCTTTGTTCCAGCCTGCAATCTTCTGTGCATTTTGGACAGCCACCTTGTAGCTCTCTTCGAGGTGCGCCTTCAGATCTCTGACGTAGTGAGAATGGGACTTCTGTGTAGGTTTTGCATGTAAACCAAAAGCAAGATCGACAGGGAGTCTTGGCTACCTTTCACACATTAATTTGTAGGGTGAAAAACCTGTTACCTCGTGCTTAGTGCAATTGTACGCGTGTACAAGGGGTTTTACGAAATCACGCCAATGCGTCTTATCTTTGGCATTCAGGGTTCCAAGCATTTGCAGGAGAGTTCGGTTAAATCTCTCTGTAGGGTTCCCTCTAGGATGGTAAGGTGTTGTTCGTACCTTCTTGATCGCGGTGAATTCACAAAGTTCTTTGATTGTTTTTGATTCAAAATCTGGACCTTAGTCACTATGTAACTTCTCGGGGTACCCGTAATGCACAATGAAGTTCTCCCAAAGACTCTTTGCCACCGCGTGGGCTTTATGGATCGGGGTAGGTATCGCCACAGTATATTTGGTGAAATGATCGGTTATCACCAGTATGTCCTTGGTGTTGGAGCGATCTGCTTCTAAGGACAGGAAGTCCATACACACAAGTTCCAACAACCTGGTCGTCTTTATATTCACACTCTCGGGCATTGCCTTCCAACGAATACAACGTTCACAAGTACTGATTTTTCCTTCAATGGTCGTGCTCATTCTTGGCCAGTAAAACCTTGTCCTGGCTAAGCTCCATGCCCATGTGGCCCATTTCATCGTGCAGGCTCCGTAATGCAATCGGCCTTAACTCCTCCGGTAATACCAATTGGAAGGTGACGTCTGGTCCATCTTTCCTTCTGCGATAAAGAATACCATCTCGCAGTTCTAAGCGATTCAATTCACGCAACAATAAGGGAAGTTCAGGCAACTCTGCTCTAACTGTTGGTGGCGGCTTCTGACCAGACTCCATCTGAACTATGACTGCATTAAGGGTGGAATCTGCTCTCTGTTTCTCTCTCAGGTCGTTTTCAGATAGGTAAGGAATGACAGGACATCCTTCTAGGTGGTCCTCTTGAAAACTGTCTGGAATGGCTGTGGTGTGGTGAGCAAGAGACTGGATCAGAGTAAAAGGAGCAGTTTCGCTGACTTCTGGGCTTGTCACCATATGACGGTCACAAATGGCCTGGACCACATCAGCAGGAACATAATTTGTGGCTTCAGAATCTTTAAGATGATGCAGTGCGAATTGCTGAATTCTTTCGCTTTCTTTCAGGGATGCATGATCGTCAACCTGCCCTCCGTGTGGACGACTGGATAAAGCGTCAGCATCAAGATTTTGCTTCCCGGCCCGGTAGTGCAAGTTAAAGTTGTAGGCTGACAGAGCTGAAAGCCACCTGTAACTTGTGGCATCTAACTTGGCTGATGTTAAGATGAAGGTTACAGGGTTTCTGTCAGTAACCACAGTGAAGTCTGCCCCATACAAGTAATCTGAAAACTTTTCTGTAACTGCCCATTTAAGGGCTAAGAACAGCTGAGACACTGACCCACTTCAAGCGACGACTGAAGACTCACCTCTTCAGGCTGCACCTCTCCCCATCCCTCCCTACCTCCCTGTAATCTCTTAATTGACTGTAAGCTTAGGGTTGTAACTAGGTAGCTGTTTCGTAGGTGACTTAGTTATCGCACTTGTCTTAACTACTGCTTGTATTTTTCCATAGACTGCGTTGTTACTGTTCTCGTTTGCGTTAGTGTTAATCAGTTTAACCTCCAGGGTCCCAGTTGAACTATGCAGTTGTTCCTGCACTTGGAACAGTACTTCTCTCTAGGGTTTTCGACATACTTGTTCCTGGTTATGATTATACACTTTGTTGTACGTCGCTCTGGATAAGAGCGTCTGCCAAATGCCTGTAATGTAAATGTAATGTAATGAGTGGGTAGTGGTATCATCAACACAATGTGGTTTGCAAATGGTTTGCACATGTGCCATTACACGCTGCTTGGAGGCACTGGGAAAAGACTTGGAAGTGCCAAGGTGGTGTTTCATGCGACTTGCTTTAGCTGCTTGTATGTCCTCTTCTGTTCGTAGAAGCAGAAGAAGCTTGGCAAGGGAAGGTGGGTTTTTCTTCTTTTGGTCTAACTGGAGATCTGTTATCAGAGAATTATCCCAGCAGCCACGGCAAAACTGCTTCAAAAGCTGTCGATCAATTTCGCCTGCTGAGACACCACCACGTCTCGAGTAGCATGTACCCTGTGCAGGTAAGCAGATGGGTTTTCTCCACTGTCTTGGAAAGTGCCCATGAATTTCGCAAAAAGCTCATCTCCGTCTTCGACTACACCATAGGCAAGGAGCTCAAGGGTAGGTACTGGGCAACACATCAGGGCCAAGATGCCTGGTAATATCTGCTGCTGGTGACAATAGGCTGTCAAGGATATGATGGGTCTGATGCAAGTCTGAGAGAGAAAGGTCTGTCATGAGGAGTTGAATGTTTGCTCGCCAAGCTTCATAATTGAGCTCACTGTTAGGGTGAGGGTCCACTGTTGCGCACAATGTGTTCGACTACTACCCTTTGGATTTCTGGTGGGTAAACATCATCCACTAAGATTGTAGTTTTGCGTCTAGTGTTTGTTCTTGGAGTTGCTGTAGTGCCAGATTGGAAAGCGGCTGAGGAGTGAGGCATTGCTGGTGATAACTTGTCTCGGTATGAGAGTGAATCAAGCACAAGAAGATCTTTTGATGTTCGGGGTCGTCCTGCTAGTGGTGACGAGCTAAGCAGAAGAGAAGGATCCTTTGCGGCATGTGGTTGCGCAGTGCCCTGAGATGGACTGGTTTCAACAAGGGGGTCAGTAGTGGCTTCAGGAACCGGGCGGAAACAGGGAGAGTGTAACCCAGTAAACACGGTTAAACTGGAAAGTTCTTCTTTAACCTCTTAGCGCACCGCTCCTAGTGGTCGACACACCGGCGTGCCGAGATTACTGAACTCAAACATTCGGTGCTACTGCAACCAAAGTGTGAGTTAAAAACAGAAACGCATTGTTTTAGTTTCATTAGTAGAGGATACACAAAAACTATGCCGAAAACGGAGTTTCGCAGCCCCACCATTGTCGCTCTGGTCGTTCATTTAACACGCACCCCCTCCCTGCAGTCTCATCTAAAAAACACCCCCAACCCTTGACATAATGGACAATACTGTCTATCTTGGCATTCATAAAAATATTCTTTCACCACTAAAAAATCATATTCCGTCATAGCAACAAGATAAACCTGACAATAGCCCTAAGATATGCCTATACAGCAGTGAAAACGCTGCTCACTGAATAACAGAATAAACAAGAAAAAGTTTTAAAAAATGATACCATGTCATTCTACAGTCAATATCTGGGACTAAATATTGAATAAATATAAAACCTTACTGTTGGTTTTACGTGTAGAGATGTCCCTTTTGAGACTGCGTGGTCATATATTGTCTTGGACAATCCGTTTGGGAAATATACGCGCATCTGTGACACCTGAGTATCTTCCAAAATAGCTGTGCGTAATACCACACCTGTTGTTTACGGCGTCGTCCCCCTTTTTAGTACAGTCTGGCTTGATTAACAATTCATTTATTCAGTAGGTGAGAGTATAAGCTTTCTAATGATGTATAACATGTATAATTCCGCTTTTGGAATAGCATTTTATAGGTCAGCGTAACAGAAACTATTCTTAGAATCGCATTCACTTACGCATTCACTCTGTTAGCAGACAAATACGCTGCACCTAACGAATCGTGGTCAAGGTTATTTCGTAATTTCTTGGAAAATACTATTATTATTGAGGACTTCTGAACATAGCTAAGCCATACGTTTGCTGATAGACCTATCTGAGCAAAACAGAAGCGAACAGAACAGTATCATTGATACTGTCTCTGTCTCCATCTACTGAACATAGAGGAGATTTCATCATTGCTATGTAAGTATTACTGCTCAAAATATTTCGGTTATATACGTTATTTTTGAAATTGAGTATCTTTAAATAGGTTAGTGGTGTTATATAATGTGAATATTTCACACTGTAATGTAAGCGTTAGATGGAAGTGTAATAGTTTTTGTGAAGCATGCAACAGTGATGACGTGAGAGTTGGAACATTGCCAAAACGTGGTGGACGATTGAAAATTGTTTTCATGTTGTCTCATCCCCATACAAGAAAACGTACGAGAGTACAGAGTATAGAAATACATACAAGTTAATTATTATACATTTAGGTACTGTACCGCATTGTGTGACAATATTTTTGCATTATTTTTTTATTCTGATAGCAATGTTACGTCTTAAACCTTCATAAGGGGCTCATTTATATGCTTTATAATGGACAAAAAGCATTTTATTCAATTTTGGAGAGATTTTGGATATGTTTCTGGATACCTAGCTATTTTAGACCACTGTACTGACTGAAAGCTTGTAATTCCCATTTGAAAATTATGCAACAGTGATTTTCTTGAGTCAAAACAATTGATTTGTAGTGAAATATGTGAATATGTTGTGATTTACAACGATGCATAATTTAGACATTTTGGATAGATTTGGAGACGTTGGGTACACTGCTTAGTTTTTGCTTCATACATCCATAGTAGTTCTACATATCCACCCTTAGATTTTATGAACTTGTGGTCAAGAAAGTTTTTGATCTAGCACATGTATAGTTTAACCTCCTGTATATGCGCAATCTCTCAGTATTTCATTGCAAACTTAAAAAGTGCATTTATTTTAGATTTTTTGTCAAAACAATTGCATTTGTGGCACTTTATTCATAATTTTGGAAGAAATATAAACTAATCTGCATTAGTATTTTAAATTGTACAAATGTCTTGCTTCATTTGAGCCATTTTTCAAGTCTCTGTGGTGTTCACATCTGGAGTTATAAAGCTTTAAATAGGGTACCCCCTAAATGGGCAAGGATTGGCAAGATTTAGCTTGTGCGCTAAGGGGTTAAGCATTTGCTCTAGTGACCTCCCACTCAAGCGAGCTATTCCGCAGAGTTCATCCATGTAAGTTTTGGTAGCACTACTACTAGCTACTGGTGTGTAGATGCTAGCCAATGACTCATAGACAGTATTGGCATCGGTAGGGCTCTCAATTTTCAGGGGTGCTATGCTTGCATAGCTTCACCAGATCTAAATTCAACTATTGTCTGCAGATGGAAATCTGAGTCGGGGTTGTCGATGTGAAATGTGCAATTAATTGCACCATGTGTTTCGAAATAGGTGACTAGGTCACTGTCTAGCTTCGATTGTGTTAGGCCCGTAATAATGATTGAGCTTGGAATTTTGATCGATTCTTGCATAACAACTTCCATGTTGGCGGGTTTTTTATTGTCTAATCTTCGAGTTAAATGTGTCTCTGGGGCCCGAACACCCGACAATACTCCTGGCTGGCTCGCCAAACTTGTAACGGACTTGTACACTTACCAGTGCGATAGCAGACAAGTTCACTGCTAAACATGGGCCTCTAGATTTACTGCTGGAGTAAAGTGGAGTGTCCGAACAAATCTCTGAGTCACGTAAGGGGGAATTCAATCACTTCTGAATGATAAAGGGTGCTGGAGTGTAATAGGATCACTTTAAACCATTTAAAGTATTAGTTTCAGTAGACCATATGTATCTCTATGATAACCCCAATGAATAAAGTAAAACGTTATATGATTATAAAGGTACCTTTTAACCTTACCCTTTAAGGAGGTATCCAGGACTTAGATGAACAATTAGGTAGAACGTAAGAAAATATAGAATTTATTAACAAAATTAAAGATGGAGCGATTTGAAGTTACTTGAGTCTAGTGTTAACTAATTATAATGGGAATAAACTGCATAGAATGCAAATTACTGCGTTAACTGGGAATGAATACCAGATTCTACCTCTGAACTTGTATCTCAACAGTAATACAGTGAATACAAAATGATTCAAAATGTATCTCAATAGTAATACAGTCCATACAAAATTATCCAAATTGTATTTGAATAGTAATACAGTGCATACAAAATTATTCAAGTATAATTTTGAGGAACAATACTCAAGTGCAACTCAACAGTGGTGGACAAAATGAAAAGAAAAAAATAACCCCCCCCCCCCCAAAAATAACACCCCCCCCCCCCCCCCCCCCCCCCCCCCCGTCGCAGGCCTGTTAGATGAAAGATCCGGTTTACTCACGCACTGGATGACCTACTTCACACCAGTGCAACAGAACGTGACGAAGAGGGCGATGCAACTGCTTGGTTGTGTGTCGAGTGCTCCCTTGGTGCCAGTGGAACCACCAAGCGTTTCCAGGTGTGCTTGGGGCGCTAACTGGGATGACTAACTCCCTCGTTGCTCAGAGAAACCACCAAGTGTTTCCAGGCTTGCTTGGGGCGCTATCTGAGGTTGTCTGCTTCTGCTCCAGATGCTGACACAATAACCGACTAGACAAGCTACGTGATAGCTAGCTACTAATCAGCAATAATATTTTATCAGAACGATAGCCAGCAGCTAACTGGCTCTAAAAAATTATTTAAAACGATAACCAGCAGCTAACAAGCTAACTGGCTCTAAAAATTGTGTAAAACGATAGCCAGCAGCTAACAAGCTAACTGGTGCCAGAAACATTGTGGTACAGCCAGCAGCTAGCAAGCTAACCAGCGAAAATACTAATCCAACGCTTTGTTGGGAAATTATAGATAAAACAATATTCAGCATTTGGCTACCAAATATTAATGTCACCAATATCACAATGAGTCCCAAGCCTTTTGTTGATCATTAATTATTAATATTATCAACGATAGCCAACGGCTAGCAAGTTAACCAGCATCAAACCTGTATAAAGAATTAATAGCCAGTGGCTAGCAAGCTAACTGGCTCCAAAACTTTGTATTGCACCGATAGCCAGCGGCTAGCAAGCTAACCAGCGAAAATACTCATCCAACGCTTTGTTGAAAAATTATAGATAAAGCAATATTCGGCAGTTGAGTCAAATATTACTGTTACCGATATCACGATGAATCCCAAGCTTTCACTGGAGATTCTGGAACTCTTCCTGTTGCGCACCGACAAGAGATCCACTCGCAATATAATTTCTGTTCTAAAACCACACATACTTATGTGGGCAAAGTCAGTTTCTCTCACAAATAAAATTAAATAAAGACTTATCGCTGTTTAATTACACAAGCACTCACAGAACAGCTATGTAATTACCTAGCTAAGTAAGCTAGGAGGTAGTCCATATTCTATAACACAAGTAAATGACAAGTCACAAACCAGGGACACGCAGCAATACATCATTAACAAGCTCTCTTAAGAACAGAAAAGTTGCCCCGTACGGCGGACGGAGCATCCAAAAATAGCACAAACTCAGGAGTGTTCCTCTCCACGGAAATCTTTAGTAAAAGGCGAAAGATTTGTGCGTGATGAAGAGAAACCCGAGCACACGTGGCCTCCCACCGTCAACAGCCACCGTAGGCCTTCCCGGCCCGGAGCCGCAGGCCCGGAGTTGTCCGTCGGCGTCCCCGCGCGTTATCCGCGGAAGAGGGAGGGGAGACGCAATAACCGCCCGACTGGCAGAGGGCGCAAGCGAGCCGCGGACCGCTGCAAACCGGCTCGCTAGCTGACTTACTTAACCAACTTCACTTACCCAGCTAGCTAGCTAGTTAGCTAGCGAACTAACTAACTAACTAACTAAGAAAGACAGAAAGAAAGACAGACACACAATTTCTTCTTCTTAAAAAAAAAAAAAAACCCACAAGGACTCAATTGTTTGCCTACCCATGAAGAGCAGCAGCAGCAGCCCAGCAGCAGCAGCAGCAAGATATTTCGCCCTTCCTTGCACCCAAAAATAGAAGCGCACCGTTCCGGGATGTACTGCAATACCGGGTCGATGCGTGGAGTGGAGTGGACGGAGCAAGCTCCTTCTCCGACTCCCAAAAATCAGTTTAATATGTAGTCCCCAGATAGGGGACGTATCAGATATTAAACTGATAAGAACAGATTTTTTTTTTTCAAATAGCACTCAGACCGTATCGCCTTCCTCTGATTTTACAGCACGATCATCAACGCTGAGACCACCAGACTTCCATCTGTCCCTCAGCCTACTTCACGTGCAGAAGGAGGTACCATGCCTCCTCATTGTGCCGCAAATCCAACCCATACATTATATACATTTTATACATTTCTATTTACAGGCACGTTTTCCTGCAAGTCACCACTAGACCTGCATCACAATTTTCCCCTCTCCTCCCCTACCCTACAGTCCCAATGTCCCACAGTCTCTTTTACCCCATCAGCAAAACCCCTCACAATAAAATTTTCCATTTCTCTAGCGCAGCGTGGAAGCCCCATCTCATTACATCCCACCGGAACCTCTTCTCCACGTCTGCCCCAACCATCTCAAACACCCCCCTCACTGTCCATCCAGGTTTTACTTCCCCCCTCTCCCCTCTCGCCACCCACAACTTAAATTTTACCAGACTCATCAGAAGAAGAGCCAGGAACCTTCCCCTTCCCCTCTTCTTCTCCAAACCCTCCCCCCATAACACCCCTTCCCTCCCCAATCCCTCCAGTACCCCATATCTGCCCCTCACCAACTTCCATACCCTTTGGGCAAAGCCACACTCCCAAAACACATGCTGCACTGTTTCCTCCCCCTTGCAGCCCACCCTTGCACAAAACCTATTTCTTGTTAATTTGTGCCGGTACAGCACCTCTCTGACCGGCAACCTCCCATACGCCACCAACCAATTAAAATCTTTTAGCCGATTTTCCAGCCCCTTTTTCTGCACTTTTGCCCATACTCCCCTTCCCACCCCCACCCCCACCCCCAGACCTCCCTCTGGCCTCAATTTCTCCACCAGTGCCCTGTAGAGGCTCCGATGGTCCCCCACCAGCCCCCTATCTTCATACTCTTTATTTCTTTTTGCCCACCGCACCACCCACAGGAGGTGTGCGGGGGCCCTCTCCGCCCTAGGGACCTTGTTATCCCACGCTACCAAAGACCTAAAACACCCTGAAACCCAAAAATAAACAAACAATTGAAATTTATGCGTTCTCGGACCTGTCAATGCCAAGACCAAATTGCTTAAAAATAAAACATCTAATTTCAATGGAAGAAATGGCACGTCCCCCCCCCCCCCCCCCCCCCTCCTCCACCTTCTGATACATTACCACCCTTGGAATGTACTCATATCCCCCCCAAATGAAACGAAAAACTGCCCTGACGAGGGCCCGTCGCAAGCGCAGAGGCATGATGTACACCCTCGCCAGGTACACCAGCGAGGGCAGCACATCTGCCTTCAGTGCCAGAATCTTCCCACTCACGGACAGGCGCCTCTTCGCCCACAGCCCCAACTTCCTATACCCCCCAGCCAAACGGCTCTCCCAGTTCCTCCTTGCGTCCTCCATCGGATCTCCCCCAAACTCTACCCCTAACACACTGAGCGGTCCATCACACACCTTCATCCCCCCCACACCATCCTTCCTATCCTGAAAAACCCCAAAATACTTTACCTGTGACTTGTCGACGTTCAGCAACACCCCCGCTCCTTTTGCAAAATCCTCCACAATGTGGAGAGCCTCCCTAACCCCACCCTCAGCATCTATGAACAATGTCATGTCATCTGCATATTGAGTGACTTTCACCTCTGCCCCTCCCCCACCTGGGATGGGAACCCCCTAATCCCCTGACTGTCATGGTTTTGTATTCCTTTGTGCTATCCAGGCTACTCGGCTACTCATTTCGAGAGCTATTCAGCAAACGAGCACGAGTATTCAGTTGATGCATGTGCAGCATTCTTCCTGCTACGGGGCTTGTTGGTGGAGTCATAATTACAATCAATCAGTTGATACCTGTGCAGCATTCTTCTTACTACTGAGCTTATTGGTGGAGTCCTAATTACGGTCAATTAGTTCCATCTGGTGTCATTCTATATAACTCCCCTCTAAGAACAGCTTGTTGCTTTTGCGTCTAATTCTCATTGCGCAAAGAGCCGGTAAGGTGCTTAGCAGAAAAGAAAAAAAAAAAGAAAAGAAAAAAGGAAAAGAAAAAAGAAAAGAAAAGAAGGTATAGTTCAGAGCAAAGTTTGAGTTAGCTGTTATACTGATCGTGGGTTTCTGGTGACTTGATTCACGCTACTATCAGTCAGCCTCCTTTGTTTTGCTCCTTTCTTACCTTACCTCAGAGTGAGGTTGAATTTTCTGTTCATTTATCTTACTTCTTTTTTTTTCTTGTTTATTTCCTTTCCCTGTCTCTCACGAGACCTAGTGGTTGAACACCCCCCCCCCCCGTTCAACTTAAAGAGCCCCTCTTATATTCTGAATATTTGTTTGCGTGCAGTCGTATCCTCCCTCCCCAAACCATCACACTGACACCTCCTTATCGCTTCCGCCAGAGGCTCAATATGCAACGCATACAGAAGTGGGGAAAGCGGGCACCCCTGCCTTACCCCTCCCCTCTGCCTCACTACCTCCCCCAATTGCCTTTTAACCACCACCCTGCTCCCTACCCCTGTGTACATGATTCTTAACTACCTACTAAACCCAGCACCAAAACCACACCGCCCTAAAACCCCAAATAAAAACTCTTGATGGACCCGGTCAAACGCCTTCTCCATGTCCAGGTTTGCCACTATCAAAGGTAAGCCCCGCTCCCTCACCCATACCAATGCATCCCTTATTAGTTACAGATTAAATGTAGCAGCTCTCCCCTCTACTCCACAGGTTTGGTCTTCATTAACCAGGAAAGGCATAGCCAGCCTCAGCCTCCCTGCTAACGCCAATCAATTTGTAGTCGACCCCTAAGAGCGTGATTGGTCGCCAATTCTTCAGCAGCTGCTCTTCCCCCTTCTTAAATAGTAGCGTCACCACTCCCTCACGCATTGAGGGGGCAGCTCCCCCTGCCCAAAGACCTCACTGACCACCTCAAGGAAAACAGGCCCCAAAAGCTCCCAGAAAGTTATATAAAATTCCGTGGGCAGCCCATCCCTCCCCGGCGCCTTCCCGTTTTGCATTCCCACGAGGGCCTGCTTCACCTCCTCCATACTAAAAGGCAATTCCAAGGCTGCTCTCACCCCTTCCGGCACCCGCTCCTCCACCAAACCATAAAACCTATCCCTTATCTGAACATCTACCACCCTCTCCCCAAATAGTTCCCTATAAAATTTAGTTGCCACCCCCACCATCCCTGATACATCTGTGTACACCCTCCCATCTACATCCCTCAACCCCTCCATCACCCTCTTCACCCTGGCTGCCCTTACCTTTTGAAAAAAAATAGGCAGAGCACTTCTCCTCCTTTTCCCTTTGCTCCCCCTGACACTTGAAAGCCAAGGCTCGCGCCTCCTCCTCAAAGAAGGCCCTCATCTTGGCCTTCAACCCCGCCCATTTCTCCAACTCAAACTCTCCTCCCCAGTTCCATGCTGTATACATGTTTTCCAGCTCCCTCTGTAGCCTCCAAAAGTGCCACCGCTCCCTCCGCCTCCTAGCCCTGCAGTAGCCCTGTGCTACCCTCCTTGTTCTCCTCTTCACTTCCTCCCATCATTCTACCACTGTAGGGAAGAAAGGCTTCAGTTTCAGCCACCCCAAATATTCCCTTTTAAAAACCCTCCTAAAACCTTCCTCCTCCGGAATACTGGTGTATAGCTTCCACCACCCCCTCCCAAACACTGTCCCGTCCCACTCCAACTCCACTACCACGCTGCCCCCCCCGGAACAAAAACAAAATCTATCCGGCTTTCCGCCCCCCTGCTATTTCCCCAAGTCAACCCCGGGTCCCCTGGGCAACACAGCCGAAATGCGTCCATCAAAGAAAATTGGCCTATTAAATTTCTTAGATACTTCAACGTAAAATCTGGTGCTTCAAAAGAAATATTAAAATCCCCCCCTAGCACCAAAACCCTACTTGTCACACAGATCATCTCCAACTCCAAAAAAAACTCCTTCCTCCTATTTGGCCCTGTGGGAGCATAAAGGTTTTCACTTCTCACCTTCACCCCCCCCCCCCCCCTACTGCCCATCCACAACCAAAACCCTCCCCTGCACAAAAGGAAAACTACAAAATCCCTCATTCCCAACAAAATTCCTACTCCTGTAGAATGGGCCCCTCCTATACTCCAAAACGAACGCCCTTTCCCCCACTCCCCAGAAAACAAAACACAGTCTTCCTGGGACCTCAGGTGAACCTGCAGGAAACATAGAGTAAACCGCTGCATTGCCAGAAATCCCCCCCCCCCCCCCTTCACACTATTCCCCAGCCCCCGCACATTGCAGGTCAATATACATAACTGCTCCATTTTTATTTTCATGAAACTCTAACCAAAAACGCACAGCACCAACCCCACAGACCACGCTTCACGGTACCCCACTATCCCCTCTCCGCCCACACCTTCCGCATCTTGCGTGTGGGGGACCACCCCTGATAAGACGAGAGAACCCCACTCCATCTCTTTTTCCACCCCAGGGGTTGAGAGTGCCTCCTCCGCCTTCCCTGAGGCCATCTTCTCCACTGGAGTCAAGCGGACTCCCCTTGCCTTCTGTGCTCCCTCTGCCGCCTGCTCTTCCTCCGCTGCTGCAGGGGGCGCCGCAGCCAAAGGAGAAACTCCTTCCCGGCTGGCTCCATGCCTGACTTTCCAGGCACTTGTCGCTTCTCCCCCTCCTCCCCACCAGAGGGCGCCGCTTCTGCCCTCACCGCCTCGGCGTAGGTCCGCCTCCGGGCCGGGCAATTCCGGACCACGTGTTCCTCGCTCCCGCACAGGTGGCACTTCCTTCCTTTTGGGCAGTCCCTCGCCACATGGCCCTCTTCCTCGCATGAGGAGCAAACAAAGGGCTCTGTACAGTCCTTTGCCGTGTGCCCGTATTTCAGGCATCGCCTACAATATGTGGGCAACCCCACGTAGGACAGGAAGCCTCTGTCGGAGCCGATAGTGAAAACGGTCGGCAGGTGCCTCAACCCTCCCACCGCGCTACTATCTCTTTGCAGCCTCACCAAATACTGCCGCTTCCCCAACCATAAGCCAAAGCTATTTCGCAGCTTTACTTCCGACTTTAAAACAACACAGTACCTGCTCAAAAACAACTCTACATCTCTCGCTGGTACAAAAGGGTTGTACATGAGAACGTTGACTGACTTTACATCATTGGAAAACAACGGCTCAACAATAATTCCCCGCAAAACTTCACAAGTTCTCATTTCTTTGTACTCCTCAAAACCTCCAAACACTAATTTTCTGAATCCAAAGTAACATCAAAAAGTCCCCTCGCCTGAAAGTCCTGAACACAAAACATTTGGCTTGCCGGAACTTTAAATAACTCTCCAAAGACTTTTAAAATCACGTACCGCAAATCCACCATCTCCCTCCTCTGCGGGCTTACCACCAGCCGAAGAGTGTTCTTTCTACACACTCTGCTGCTCCCAAATTCTGGGGGATCCACTATGGTCTCCAGTCTCCTTCTCCTCTGCGTTGATCGCTATCCAAAGCAAACTCCTCTTGATAAGAACAGATTTTTTTTTGTTTTTGAAATTTTTTATTGTATCAGGTCAAGTTTAAAACCACTTTTACCTTTTCATACCTTTGGGTCTACCCCTCTGTGCCATACAAAAATAAAAACAGTTTTTGGCAAGACCAAATAAAACACACAATAAAAAATCCCTTATTTTTCCCCACCCCAAGGACCAGCCTTTATTAAAACATACAAACCCGCATAGGTACAAAAAAACAATCCCCCTTTTCAATCCCACCAGCCTCCACCGAAATATTTGTGCAGAACGGGGGTGCGTCCTTACCAAGCCAACTCCACCCTTCCCGCTCCACCAACACAAAGATCCAGTCCATTTCTTCCGTCAGTCCATGCCCCATATCCGCCATGCTGCAGTGCCCCACGCAGCACAGGCCCGCTCTCTCCCCCACCGCCGGCAGTCCCGCCTGATGTAGACTTTGATGAAGCCCACCGTCATCTGCCATGTGGCCCTTGGCGACAAAACGCGCCTCTCCAGGGTCGCCAGCGCTCTGACGACCCACATCGCCTCCCGGGCACAGTTCAAAGTCAACCATGCCCGCCTCCATTTTGTGGCACCCAGCCGTTGACCCCCGCGGCCGCCGTTCAGGACCCATTCACAGTCCACCTCGCCACCCAGAGCCTGCTGGATCTGAGGGAGGGCCACTGTCCAGAAATCTCTGGCAAAACTGCAGTCCAGCAGCATGTGCCGCACCGTCTCTACCTGGGAGCAGCCATCCCTGGGGCACTGCGCTGTTACAGCCAGACGCCGAGCGTGCATCACTGCACGCACAGGCAGGACTTCGTGGGCCGTCCACCACGCTAGATCTTTGTGCCGGTTGAGCAGGTCGGTGTGGGTCACTGCCACCCAAACGTCCGTGGCTTGGCCCAGTGCCATCCCGCGCACTGGACACACTGGGTCCCCATCCTGCACAAAGGACAAAATTTTTCGGTGGTCAGTTAAAACCTCACCCCCCGCCCCCTCCAAACCATGTTTTTTAAAAAAGGCTTGAATGGGCCTATAAAAATCAGGCATTTCAAAGGCCACAGGCACCGTTAAAGGAACTCTCAAGAGGCCCAACCGCCTCATGTAACCCCCCATAAAAAAACGTACTAAAAAGGAGGCCTTGTTTTCCCCCATCACACACAACCCCATATGCAACGCAACTGACACAAAAGGGCACGGTAAAAGTCCGGGACCCCCCTCCCCCCTTTCTTTGGCTCCCTGTGCACCCATTCCCTTTTCAGCCTCTCCCACCCACCCCCCCACAGAAACCGAAAAACAACACGTTCTCTGTCCTTAAAAACAGGGTCATGTCATCTGCGTACTGGGACACTTTGAGAGCTTCCCCTCCTCCCCCCTGGGATTGAGATCCCCCTAATCTCCTCCTCCTGCCTAATCGCCTCCCCCAGAGGCTCCACATATAGCACGTACAGGAGGGGTGACAGTGGGCACCCCTGCCTGACCCCCCCCTCCTGCCTCAAAAAACCCCCCAAGTACCCTTTATGTTCACCCTGCTTCCCACACCGCTGTACATTAATCCTAACCACTTTAAAAAACCCCCACCAAACCCGTACCGAGCCAAAACACTAAACAAGAACCTGTGATTCACCCTATTAAAAGCTTTCTTTATATCCAGGCTCGCCACCACCAGAGGCAAGCCCCGATCCCCCACCCAAAACAAAACATCCCGTACCAGCTGTAAATTAAAAATCGTTGACCTCCCCTCCACTCCGCACGTCTGGTCCTCCCTCACTAGGTGAGGCATGGCCAGACCCAGCCGTGCTGCCAAAGCTCTTGCCATCAGCTTATAATCAATGCACAGGAAGAGTGATGGGACGCCAGTTGCGGAGATCCCCCGGATCTCCCTTTTTATGCACAGGGTCACCACCCCCTCCTTCATTGACGGCGCCAGCTCCCCCTGCCAAAACACCTCCTGCACCACCTCTAGCAGGTCATCCCCCAGCACGTCCCAGAACTCAGCATAAAACTCCTTAGGGAGACCATCCAACCCTGGCACCTTGCCTTCCTTCATGCCCCCAAGCGCACCTCGGAGCTCCTCCTTACTAATAGGGAGCTCCAGGGCTGCCTGCACCCCCTCCGGCACCCCCTCTGCCACCATACCTAGGAAACGTGCGCACTCGCCTCACCATCCACCGGCCGTTCTTTAAAAAGTTCCGCATAAAAGTCAGAAGCCACGGCCACCATCTCCTCTGCCTTCCTCCGTACCCTCCCGTCCCTTCCCCTCAGCCCGCTCACCAACTTTTTCACCTGTGCCCCCCTCACCGTCTGAAAGAAATATGATGAACATTTCTCATCCACCTCGTGCTTTTGTGTCCTACAGTTAAAAGGAAACACCCGTGCCTGCTCCTCAAACCACCCCCTCAACTCCTCCTTCAGGTACGTCCACCGCTGTTCATCAAAACCCCCCCCAGGTTCCAATGTACATAGACAGCTTCCAGCTGCCCCTGGAGCTGCCTATATCTCCTCACCTCCCTCCTCCTCTTCCCCCTGCAATATTCCCTTGCCAAATCCTTCACCCTTACCTTGAACCCCTCCCACCACTCTACAACTGTAGAAAAGAAGGGCTTCAGGCAGGCCCACCCTCTATACAGGGCCCGGAAGCGTTCCTGAAATGCGCCTTCCTTCACAATCTGGACATTCAACCTCCAAAACCCCCTCCCAAACCTGGGCACATCCACATCCAACCCCACAACCACCCCACAGTGATCAGGAAAAAAATAAAGGTACAGTATCTACCGATTTCACCTTCTGCCCCCCCCTAATGAAAACCATATCCAACCTGCTCCGGGCTCCCCTTGAGTTTCCCCAGGTGAAGCCTGGCTCCACTGGGCGCAACACCCTAAACGCATCCACCAACCCAAACCTTTTCACCAACCCCCTTAAAGCAGCCAAAGTAGAATCACCCCCCCTCAAACGAAACATTAAAATCCCCCCCAAAAATAACACATCGGTTCGTGGACAAGATGACATCGAAACCCAAAAACAACTCCCTTCTTCTTACCGGCAGCGTTGGCGCGTACACATTTATTAGGCGCCACTTAACCCCCCTCCAGTCGACATTCACCACCAAAACTCTCCCCTGCACAAAGGAAAAAACCCCCACCAAAACATGGTTTTGGCTGATACCACCATTTTTTTTCCTTCCTGCGCCTTTTCTTCAGTTATTACGGCCATTGGCTTTTTCATGCGCCTATTCTTCAGTTATTACGGCCATTGAATTGATTGAATTATACACGTGCAAATTTCTTTTTACAATTTGCACCTGTTGGCGTTCTATTTAAACCCCGAGCAAGCCGATAAGCTTTGCTTCAGTGTCACTTACGTTGCACGGGAGCTGGTAATCTGTCAAGCGAGGTAAAGGTAAAGGTAAAGGTAAAGGTAAAGGTAAAGGTAAAGGTAAAGGTAAAGGTATAGGATTGAGAGTGCGATATTGGATTGTTGTGGCTATAAAATTAGCACAACAGTCTTTAGCTTATTAGGTTGTTGGCAACAAGTTAGTGCTGCAACCTAAACTCAGAATTCTTTCTTTAGGGTGTTACTTGTTCAGCCTCGGTTCGAGGTCTGTTTTCTTTGAGTTGCTCCGTTTTCTGCTCTGGCAGTTTTGTTTTATTTTCAGAAAGTTCATACTCCTTAAGCTTTAGTTTTTTTTTACCCAGTACGTGGGTTGCGTAGAGCTTTTCTTTGGGATACTCTCCCTTAGGAGTATTGTTTTCCTTTCCGTTATTTTTCCGCTGTCCCCGTCTCTAGAGGCTTTGTGGTTATTCTACCTCTGGTGAATAGCTTAAAGAACCCCCTGTTCAGTCGCGGTTGGTCTCCCAAACCCCCCACTCCATCACACAATATCCCTTAACCCCAACAAAATCCCAACCCCAGAAGAGTGGGCTCCCCCCACACTCCAAAAAGAAAGCCCCAAACCGCACTCCCCTGAAAATACCCGACAATCCTCTTCAGACCTTAGGTGCACCTCCTGAAGAAAGTACACTGCGCACTTCCCAAGTGCCAAAAACTGTAACACACCCCCCCTCTTCACCTTCCCCCCCAAACCCCGCACATTACAGGTCATCACAGAAAAGTCCGCCATCACAAAACAGACCCCCCCAGACTCTCCCCAATCACCCCCTCCCCTAAATAGGGCAACTCGTTCTGAGAGCCCGGCGAAAAACCTCCCCCATCATATGCCGTCTCCATCATGGGCGATGGTGGGTCCCACTCCAGGCTCTCCCCACTCCCCACACCCATAGAACTTTCTGAATTTGCTGGAGAAAGACCCCCAGCCCCATTTACTTTCACCTTCTTACTCGGCAGCAAGCTCTCTGAGATGTTCCCCAGTTCCAGCGGGTCCTCCTCCTCCGCCGCCAGGGCCCAGTCCGCCACAAGGCCTCGCTTTTGTGCTGCCTGTCCCTGCGGGGCCCCTCCAGCCTCCGCCGCCAGAGCCGTCTCCACCCCATCCTCCGCCGCAGACCCACCGCTCACCGGTTCAGCCACCACCTCCCCCGTCACCTCCACAGGACGGCCCGGCTCTGGACCCTCCGCAGCCTTGCCCTCCTCCTGCCCGTGATACGGCCTGCCAGGGCCGCCCCCTCCACCTGCGCCATCTCCTCCGCTACCGCTGCACCAACGGTCAACTCCTCCGCAACCTCCTCGATGCCCACATTCCGTGCCTGCTCCTCAGCCACCGGAGGTGCCGGCTCCCCAACCTGGGGAGGAACCTGGACCGGATCCGGGCCGGACTTCACCCCACTTCCTCCAGCCGACTCCCCCACCGCTCCACTTTCACCACCAGGGGGCTTCCATCCTCCCTGAACCACTTCCGCAAAAGACCGGTGCCGTTCTGGGCAACTCCGGTACAGGTGTTGCCTGCTACCGCACAAATGGCAGGCCTTGTCCTTTGTGCAATCCTTGACCACATGGCCTCCCTCTCCACAAAGACTGCAAACAATATCTGCACTGCAGTCCTTCGCCATATGGCCATAGTGCAAACACTTTCGGCAATACGTGGGCAAGCCTGCATATGTTAGATACCCTTTGTCTGGGCCGATGGAAAACACTGCCGGCAAATGCCTCACGCCCCCGATTCCCACTGGATCTTGATTCAACCTTACAAGAAACTGCCTCTTCCCGTTCCAAATACCAAATGCATTGCGCAACTTCACTTCAGGCTTCAACACCGTGCAGTGCCGGCTCAAAAACAGTTCAACGTCCCGGGCGGGCACAAAAGGGTTATAAATCAAAACAGTCACCGTTTTAACGTCAAATTAAAAAAGAGAAATCCCAGACAGCAACTTATGAGGCCCCAATGCCTTGTATGATTTGAAAATCTCCAAGCACAAACTCTCGCTGTCTAGCGTTACATCGAAGAATCCACGTGCTTGAAAATCTTGTATACAAAAAATTCTAGACACGCCAACCGAAAAAATGCCCTGAAAAATCTCAACCACCACATACCGCAAATCGACTTCCTCCAAACGTGGCGGCTCCACCACAATCCGCAAGGTGTTCCGTTGTCTCACTCCAGCTGCAGATGACTCCAACACGGGACCCTCCATGGTCACTGAAGATTTCCTCCCAAACGATTGCTGTCTCAGATATTAAACTGATAAGAACAGATACTACACTTGATCTTAGCCAAAAGGCCGAGAAGCGATGGCCTGAAAATTGGCCACAGCTGGCCGCCGCCGCCCAGGGGGCCGGGAATCCGATTGCGGGGTCCGGCCGGACCCAGTCCCCGCTCGCCATTGGTCCGGGGCCCCCCTCATCGCTTCCCCCGGGACCTCTGGCCGTCACCTCAGCTCCACCCACAAAGCCCACGTCCCCTGCCACGGTAGCTACCTACATGCTAAAGGCTCTTATCGCTGTTTAATTACACAAGCACTCGCAGAACAGCTATGTAATTACCTAGCTAAGCAAGCTAGGAGGCAGTCCATACTCTATAACACATGTACCTGACAAGTCACAAACCAGGGACACGCGGCAACAAGTCATCAACAAGCTCTCTTAAGAACAGAAAAGTCGCCCCGTCCGGCGGACGGAGCATCCAAAAATAGCACAAACTCAGGAGTCTTCCTCTCCACGGAAATCTTTAGTAAAATGTATCTTTAATGGTTTTTTTAACATTTTACATTTTTAAAACGTATTCCTTTAAAAGGTCAAAAGGAACAGAAAATACATTCAGACATAGACATTCCCTAGCTTACAAAAAAAATCAAAACACTCAGAAAAAGGAAACCTAATACAAAACAAGCCTACCTATATTTTAACTAATAATCACACGACAATAATTATTTTAAAGACATAATTTATCTAAAATATGCATTTTAAGGATAATAAAACAACAATACGTGTGCCCGGGAATGGTGTGAAGAGCGGGTGCCCCTCCTAGGGGGGTGGACTATATGATGAGTTCTTTCCAGTGGTCCCACCCCCCATTTCTCTCTCGCCAGGTCCTTATTCTTGCGAAAGTCCACCAGAACGCCGTCCTGGAGGAGGTTTTGAATCCTCCTCCGGAGAGTGACCAGGTCCACTGATGTTTTCTGGTAGACCTTGATGTTCCTCGTCTCCCACAGGACCTGCTTGATGGTATTGATCATCCCCCACTGACGCTGGAGCTCCATTGTCTTGAGTCCCTCCCGGGGACCATAGAGGACTCTCTCAGACGTCAGGGAGGACATCGGCAGCAACCTGTTTTGGGAGACAGAGGAAACAACAAGGCCCCAGACCCGCCTAGCCACGGTGCACTCCCAGAACAGATGGTAAATGTGTTCCGAGTCAGTGCAACCGTGGGGGCAGCGCTCAGCCAGGGCCAGGTGCCTGCGGTACATAAAAACTCTTGTGGGGAGACACCTGTAAGCTGTTATCCAGGCAATGTCTTTTTGTTTGTTTGTGAGAGACTTGTGAGTCACGTTTGCCCAGATGACTTGCGGGTCCCAGGCCGGCCCTGACCTCGGGAGCGTGGCAGTCTCGTTAGATCTTAAATGAGCCATGATGATTTTATAGCTCCACGAGGTCAGGCCGGCCCTGGGCAATCCCGTCCCGAAAGCAAAGTCCATCAGGGCCTGATAGACATAGGGGGGGTCCCAGCTATACGGTATGGTGAGGTCCAGCATGTGGAATTTTTAAGAGTTCAATTTATTCCGCCGTACTTTTGTAAGTAGAAAAATAAATGCAGGCACGTCTTCGTTTCCAAATAGGTTGTTTAATGTAGCAAAGGAACTAGTGGGTCTATTACCGAAGTACAGATAAACACAGAACCAACAACATGACGGAGACAGTGAATACTTATACCCTGTTCCTTCAAGGAAACAAAGGGCCAAATGGTTATCTTAAACACATCACAGGGAAGGGGGGGGGGAGGTAATCAGATATTGGGGGGGAAGAAACAAGGTATGGGGGAGTTGGACTGAAGTAGGGGGTAGAGGATATCACACAATGGTACTGCATATCAAAGGGAGACAATTTGACTGGGCAAGGGGGTAGAGGATGTAGCACAAAGGGTGTGATTAAAAGGTCAATTTAACTGGGTGTGGTGGTAAACAATCAATGTTATCTGCAACTGGCCCACTACAATGTGAGACACCTCAGAAGGGTAAACTGTGGCTCCCCTGTTTTCCAACATTCCCTACTTTTTAAAAAAATTTTATAAGAAAGTCTTCTATATTCGAAGGTATATGTAAAGCAAAGAATATGAAGCAAAAATAAAACATAAAACATAAAAATTAAAACAAAACCACAAATTATTCAGGGGTTATTTCTGAGCCATCCCACAGTTTCATTTCTATCAATGACTTTCTCCAACTGTTTTTTTCTGTTTATGCCAGCAATAACACTGTTTGATCATTGGGGATATGAATTACTATTAAACCTACAATTGCCAGGAATATCCAATTCCAAAAATGTGTTTTCATCAGAGCATCCTTGTCGCTTCAGGACTGGCCTCTGGCCTCTGCCTGGGCCAAGCTCACCTCCATTTTTGTTTTGAGTAGTGTTGAATCACTCTCCATTAGAGCTTTCTTCACCTGAGCATGAATACCTGCAAACACATTAGACTGAGGAACCAGGTAGGCATCCTCCTACATGGCCAAGCTGTTGGACTCACTGGCATGAGTAGTAGGTAAACGAATGTTCCCCATCTGAACAGTGTATGCTGGTGTAAACCAGAAACCAGGGGGTGATTAACACCTTACATTACCATATGGAAATCCTGTGGGGTGACTCAGAATACACCAGTGACACTGGTCCACCACCCTCTCCACTTCCTCTAAAGGGCGAACATTCCTCTCTGTGGACAGTTCATTAGAGTTAATAGATACAATTGCATAACATGTATGAATGTAATCTGTTGATTCAGCCATTCCCTTACCAGTTCAAACCTTAACAATAGTAAACAATACTGATCAAACACAACAATGACATTAGCTCAATCATAAACAGCACGCATGAATACCATATTTACATCATATTATAAAACCATTTTTTTTTCTTCTTCTTCTGGTCCAAAAATGATGCCTTCTCTAGGAATAGGGTGCAGTGGAGGACATTTGCTTCAGTCCAACTGCTTGAGTCTTCCCATTCCTTTAGAGGTTGGCATTGTCTATTCTCAAATGTAACTTCATACATATATGTATTATTATTATTATTATTATTATTATTATTATTATTATTATTAATAATAATTTTATTTATTTATTTTTTTAACCGTATAAATTTAGATGCATCATTGTTAGACCAGGGTAATATGTAGATTCATGCTCCATGGCCCATCTCCCCTGGTTATCCTGTCCCTCATCCCAACTAGTTATTGCATTATCATAATGTGTCCAATTACGTGCTTTTACTGTCACAATTAATTCTTGTATTCTTGGAAGCTGTCTTCCACCCTCAATCATGTGTTCTAAATGAAGATTCACTTGATACTTTCCATGTGTCCTCTGTATTGCCCTTACCCCGCTTTTGTATCACCAATTTCAAATTTGTTTCACAAAGTTTGTTCATAACTTCTTATGAACCTTCTCAGTTAGCTTCCCAGCCTCCCCCTTTTAATTTTTTTATTTTTTATTATAATTATTTTATTTTTTTTAAGCATCCCCAATTTGAAAAGTCACTCTGTATGTGGGGTTGGACTGTGAAAGGGATTCTCAGAGCCTTTCTGGCTGCTCTGCTCAGCATGTGCCTTAATCATAGACAATAGGTCTGTGTATGTAAGAGTGCCTTCAATCTGGGGCTGTTCTGTCTGAGGCGGCTGTGCACGCAGCTGTTTTGGCCCTTTTCCTTCCATCCCTCCTCCTTTTGACCAGCACTGTCGCTTCGAATGGCCAACGCGCTTGCAATTGGCACACACACGGGGGCTTCTACACTCATTCTGAATGTGGCCTGGCTTCCCACAGTTAAAACAATGAAATTTGGCCTGGCCCTTATTAGATGCTAGCACAGCAACCCTTTTTCTAGAGCTCTGTTTAGGGCTCAGCGAAGTGAGTTGCAACTCATTCCACACAGTTAAACAGTCTTGAATATCCCTGCCTATGTGCTGTCTGACTGGCTGTGCACCCAGTTCTCTATTCAACTGTAACAATAAATGTTGGTAAGTAGGAGAGACGAGATCTTTGTATTTATTAATTACCAAACTCCAGAACATTGGATCGTCACCTGTCAGTAGTGCTCTGTTCCCTCCACCTATGTTTCGATTGTACACAATTACAAATGTTCTAAGAAAATCAGTGGGATGCTGCCCTTTCTTAGGTACAAACTCAAGAATTTTGTTCATGTCAGCTATAACGCGATAACCCACAGCCTCGCTCATTAGCCTTAACCTCTCATCATGATTGGGGAAAACAACAGGGTTTCCCTGACCCTGTATGAATTCTAACGGAATAGTAACCGATGTAGGGAGCACAGATTGCAATAATTTACAACAGTCCTTGTCAGTTAGCGAGTGTATTCGCTGCAGCGTTTGCACCTTTTCAACAACTGCGGTCGGGTCACTAACTCCGTCCCATGTGGGAAGTTGTTGTTGAAGTGTAGTCAGCTCTGTAAGTGTAAGATTGCGATCCACCTGTTGATCCGCATATTCATATATGATCGCCCCATTAACAGGATTTTGTGTTCTGCTTGTACGAACTCTGCGTGTTATTATTGGTGCGATTTTAGTGTTTTTAGTCCCGACTGATTTAGTTGCTTTTTGTGATGTAGAACTTCTGGAAACCAACCTTTGGCAATTAGAAAGAAGTGAATTGGTAATAGATGAATTACATTCTGTCCCCCCAGTAGGCCTATGAAACCCTGGCTCCTCATCTAAAATAACATTATCACTTCCTTCATCATCCACATCTAACAAAGGAGCTGTTTGGCAGTTTGTCTGTCTGACTTCCCATTCGTCATCATCAGAACTGTATACTGACTCACTCTGCTCCTCTAATGTCCTTAAAATCACTGCCACTCGCCGTTTCATTATGGTATTTGCAAGTTTTTGCTTTGCCATTTTTTCTTTCAGCAACCTGAACTTTTGTACTATGGCCCTATCCTTGTTTTCTCCAGACACTTTAGATACGTCTTTAAATGCTAACTGCATGTCCCGGTTTAGCCAATGCTGTCGCAGTAGTAGGCCTACTCAGTATCTCCCTTCTCTGACAAATTTCCTTACTAAATTCTAAGTGTGCTGTGGCCTGTGCCATGCGTTCTGCAACAAATTCCTCCAACGCCCTTGTATTTATTTCCAGTTTGTTCTTCAAACTTTCAATTTCCCATCGCAATTTAGGAATCTGTGCAACTTTATCTTTCAGTAACTTAATTGTTTGGACCATAGCCATCACGCAGTTAGCCTGTCTCCTTTTCTTATTTTTCTCATTTTCATTGCGCTCTTCACAAGCAGTCTGAAGATATTCAACAACATCCACTTCCTGTGGTACGTTATAAGAATCCTCCTTACAATGTTGGCCAACCACCTAGCGGCCCACAATTTCCAACCATTCACTGCCATTCCCAAACTCCTGTACAATGGACAAACAAACTTTTGGTACTTGAAATTGTCCAAGGTCTGTGTAACTTTATACAAGCCCCTACCTAGAACACTGTACACATGTACAATCGATTCTAGCCACTTGTATTTTAAAACATTACACAATTTTCGTAACTATTCCTCTACAATATTACATACATAAATATTTCATACTCACAAATGTACGTGGTCCCTTCCGTGCCTTCAAGTCCGTTTTTCCTTCAGCGTTAGCAAATGGCTTCCAAAACAGTCCTGCTCTTGCTGTAATCCTTTCTTGAATTCGGCGTCAACGTAAAAAAGAAAGTCTCTTCTGTAGGCCAGTGTCACACGCAAAACGTTCTTGTTGCGTTTTTTTGAAAAACGCAACAAGAACGACGGATTTGGGCTGGCTCGCCAATAATGTGGAATTTTTAAGAGTTCAATTTATTCCGCCGTACTTTTGTAAGTAGAAAAATAAATGCAGGCACGTCTTCATTTCAAAATAGGTCGTTTAATGTAGCAAAGGAACTAGTGGGTCTGTTACCCAAGTACAGAAACACAGAACCAACAAATGACGGAGACAGTGAATACTTATACCCTGTTCCTTCAAGGAAACAGAGGGCCAAATGGTTATCTTAAACACATCACGGGAAAGGGGGGGGGGGGGGGGGTAATCAGACATTGGGGGGGGGGGAAGAAACAAGGTGTGGGGGAGTTGGACTGAAGTAGGGGGTAGAGGATATCACAAAATGGTACTGCATATCAAAGGGAGACAATTTGACTGGGCAAGGGGGTAGAGGATGTAGCACAAAGGGTGTCATTAAAAAGGTCAATTTAACTAGGTGTGGTGGTAAACAATCAATGTTATCTGCACCTGGCCCACTACAATGTGAGACACCTCAGAAGGGTAAACTGTGGCTCCCATGTTTTCCAACACTTAACTTGAATCAAACACTTGGTGTAGCCTTCCACAAGCTTCTCACAATACTTTGCTGAAATTTTTGCCCATTCCTCCTGACAGAACTGGTGTAACTCAGTCAGGTTTGTGGGCCTCCTTGCTCGGGCACGCTTTTTCAGTTCAGTCCATAAAATTTCTATGGCATTCAGGTCAGGGTTTGTGGTGGCCACTCCAATACTTTCACTTTGTTGTCTTTAAGTCATTTTGTTACAACTTTGGAGGTATGCTTAGGATAAAAGTCCCAGTTGTGATCAAGTTTTAACCACTAGGCACAAACCCCCAAGTGGTCAGCACCCCGGCGTGCCTAGATTGTTCAACTCAGACATTCATTGCTCCTGCAACCAAAGTATGAGTTGAAAACAGAAACGCTTTCTTCTAGTTTCATTAGTAGATGATACACGACAACTATGTAGAATACGGAGTTTTGCAGCGCCACCATTGTCGATGTGGTCCTTCATTTAACAAGCACCCCCTACCTGCAACTACACCCCCCACCCATGACATAATGGACAATATTGTCTATCTGGGCATTCATAAAAGTATTCTTTCACACCTCAAAATTGTATTCCATCATACCAACAAGATAAACCCGACAATAGCCCTAATACAGCAGTGAAAATGCTGCTCACTGAACAACAAAATAAACAAGAGAATGTTTTCAAAAATTGTACCATGTCATTCTACAGTCAATATCTGGGACTAAATATTGAACAAATATACAACCTTACCATTGGTTTTATGTGTAGAGATGTCTCTTTTGAAACTGAGTGGTCATACATTGTCTTGGATAATTTGTGAAATATGCGCACTTGTAATGCCTGGGTACCTTCCAACATAACTGTGTGTAATACCACACGTTGTTTACAGTGTTGACGCCATTTTTTAGAACAGTCTAGCTTGATCGACAATTAATCGATCCAATAGGTGACAGAATAAGCTTTCTAACGATCTTCAGCGTAATTGAAAGTTCTCAATCGCATTCACTTACGCATTCACTCTGTACGTAGTGTAGGGGAAAATTTTGAGACTCCCCATGATTGTGATGACGTCACACGTTAAAGTAGGATGGATATTCCTATCAATGTTGGGAAAAATGTTTCCTCCAAAACTCTTAATGCTTCATGATAAAATATATAACAAGTATAATCATATACTAACATAATCAAGATATAATCCATTTAATCCTATATCAGTAGTTGTAGATAAGCTTATGGAAATGCAAGAAACCACAGTACTCACTGTAGAAAAAAAGAGCAAGAGAATGCAGTAGACTTAGAAGTTAAATTTACATATTTACTCACTCAGCAGAAAGATTGCTTACTCAGTAGAAAAGAAAAACTGCTTACGCAGCAGAAAAGAACTAGTCACTGAACAGATAAACACTAACTAGAAAACTAATATTTTACAGTGACCCATATGTAACTTGTAGACTTATATGCATACTGGAAAAATAAAGAACAAAAGAACACTGCTTCTTAAAAGAAAGTTGGGGTAACTTCCCACACTGGCGTTATCGCATAAGAGCAAAGTAAGCCATTTTGGTGCCAAGTAGGTCAGGATAGAATAACACCATAGGGTGCCAAGAAGAACAGGTGGCTGGGAATATGTAAATGTATAAGGGGTGAGGGAGTTTATGGAATACATTATGTGTATAAAAGGATTGTAAAACTGACAGTCGAGGTTCAATTCGGCGGAATTGTTCCGGCTTTGTTGGTCACCGGTGCTAATAAAGTCTAACTTTTCTTAAGAGCTTGCTGCCGTGATGTCTTTTCCCTCGTGAAGTTGTTTTCTACAGATTGGCGATTGGACTCAGAGAATTCTGTCGTTTCCTAGACCACGACAGTAGCAGCAAAAGACACTACACCCGACAAAGGGTTATCAATGATTTTTTAAATTTTTGGAAAATATTATTATTATTGAGGACTTCTGGGCATAGCTAAGCCATATGTTTGCTGATAGGCCTAACTGACATCGTTTTCTGGAGTAAGACAGAAGAGGAGAGAAGACAGGATTGATTTACTGTCTGTCTCTACTGAACACAGAACATTTCATCATCGCTATGTGTTTCTACTGTAAGTATTACTGCTCAAAATATTTTGGTTATATACGTTATTTTTAAAATTGAGTGTCTGTAAATAGGTTAGTGGTATTTTATAATGAGGATATGTCACACTAATGTAAGGCTTCGTTAGTAGCTTTTGTGTTTCATGCACCAGATATGACGTGAAAGTTGGAACATTGACAAAACGTGGTGGATGGTTGAATATTGTTTTCAAGTCGTCCCATCCCCATACATGAAAACATGACATACTGTAGAGTACAGAGATGCATAAGAGAGTTCATTATTACACATTTAGGTACTGTACTGCATTGTGTGACAATGTTTTTGCATTATTTTTTAATCCAATATCAATGTTTAATATAAACTTTCATAAGGAGCTCATTTATATGCTTTACAATGAACAAAACACATTTTATCAATTTTTGGAGAGATTCTGGATATGTTTCTGGACCTAGATATTTTAGAGCACTGTACTGATGGAAAACTTGCAATTCCCACTTAAAGGGGAATTACACTTTATAACACTTCTGCTTCTCATGACTGATATTGTCCTTCTAATGCCCTTCATTTTTCGATTAGTTATTTCATTTTAAATGTCTATCGTTAGAAACAAAGACCTGTCTTTTTTTTAGCGCAAGTCCACATAGTAGTACGGTTTCCGTTTTTTTCTCCTTCTTCGATTTCGTTTCACGGCAAAATCGAGAAGAAGCGAAGCAAAATATTCTGTTAACTTAGCGTTGAAATCGAACAAACTAATGTCTGCTAGCTTTTGTTTGATGCGATATCGGTGTTATAATGAGGTGCATTGTACCCAGTTGTTATAATGCCCCCGTAAAACCTGCCTTGAAAGCACATTTTCATAGTTTTCCACACGATGCAACTTTGTGCCAGACATGGCTGGATGTAATCAGACACTCCAACATCCAACGGCCGAAGAAGTTAGCAAGTGAGGACTAAGGGTATGCAGCTACTACTTTGAAGGTACCAACTACCAAGGCGACTGTCTGAAGCCTGGAGCTGATTCGTTGGTCAAACCGCTCGATGTAGGTACTATGAGGGCTGGCTAACACTAACGCGTCTGTCTGTGATACATAGGATGTCTATCACCAGTTGCCGTTTGACCTGGGCCTGTGGTTCCTCAATCTCGGTCTCGCTCTCACATGATCAGCCTGCAAATTAGCCAGCTCTTCTTCTGTGTATTCCGGCTCGAATCGATAGGGCACAACAATCCCATGATCAAAAACTCCTTCGTCCTCAGACGTTTTCAGTTTCGTTAACTAGTAGTCATACAACACTATTTCTACCGTAGACAAATATATGTATATATGTCTATGATTTCTACGACCAATCTAATGTTATTGTCTGCAGGTACGCCCACATCAGAAGTTGCGCAATGATATACATCCTCGAGTTCGACACTAAACTGTCTGGGTCTGCTTCCTGCATTTGTAAAGGAAAAAACAAAACAGAGTAAAATATTAACATAATGAAATAACTAATCAAAAAATGAAGGGCGACATATTCATTAGAAGGACAATATCAGTCATGAGAAGCAGAAGTGTTATAAAGTGTAATTCCCCTTTAAATGATGTAAAAGTGAGTTCCTTGAGTCAAAACAGTTGATTTGTAGTGAAATGCATGTTAATGTTGTGATTTACAGCAATGCATAATTTAGACATTTAGGATAGATTTGGAGACACTGGGTACACTGCTTAGTGTTTGCTTCATAGATCTTTAGTAGGTCTACATATCCACCCTTACATTTTATGAACTTGTGGTCAAGGAGTTTTTGATCCAGGACATGTATAGTTTAACCTGCTGTATACATGCAATCTCTCAGTATTTCATTGCAAACCAAAAAGAGCAAATTCATTTTTTGCCTGTAGAAAATTGCATTTGTGGCACTTTTAGTTTATATTCATAATCTTGGGAGATCTAAATGGACAAGGATTGGCCAGATTTGGCATGTGTGCAACGGGATTAATTTTCTAGCTGATGCCTTGAGGTGTTGCTTCAGTATTTCTAGATAATCCTCCTTCCTGAAGATGCCATTTATTTTCTGAAGTGCACCAGTCCCTTTTCCAACCAAACACCCCCACAAAATGATGCTGCCACACCTATGCTTCATATTTGGGATGGTGTTCTTCAGATTAAAAGCCTCACCCTTTTTCCTGCATACATAGCACTGATCATTATGGCCAAACAGTTAAATTTTTGTTTCATCTGACCAGAGAACACTCCTCCAAAAGGTTAGGTCTTTGTCCTGGTGATCACCCGCAAACTACATTCTGGCTTTTTTCAGAGTAGGGGCTTCTTCCTTGCGCAACAGCCTTTCAGGCCATGGCAATGTAGGATTCTCTTAACCCTCTGGGGTCTGAGGGTAAACTGAGGAACACTGGTGATTATGCCATGCTGTGACATTTGTGTACATTTCGTCATCTTTATATACAGTGATTCCAAAGTGTTTCATATCTTTTTTTTCCAGCACAAACTCAGCTACAATAATATGGCCAAAGTGCATAATATAAAAAGAGCATTTACACAATATACACCATTATTTCTGCTTCAGGCACACAATGAATTTGACTCTGGAATGGTTGCCACGAGTGCCTTACAAAATACAAAACAAGAAACACAAAAAAAATTCAATGAATATTAAAAAGTGCTTAATGTAAGAAGAGCATTAAAAAGAGCATCTACACAATATACACCACACCACATATTTCTGCTTCCCAGTTCTAGCTTAAATATTGCACATACATTTTGTGAAAGATTATACACAAAATGTATGTGCCATTTTGCAAAACAGTTCCTGTTTGGCTGTAAGCACAGGGGGACATCACACTCCTTGCACTTCCACGGAGTGTTCTGTTTTTTCCCAATGTTCATCCTGCAGAGTATGCATGTCTTGCGACCAATTGAAGCCACCTTGCTGGCATCCAGAGTCTGTGTGGCTCTAGGCACAGGCACATGACCATAACTTTCCCGTCTAGATACATTAGGTGCCTTCTGTGAGACCACACAGCTGCGCAGTGAGCTCCTCCATGAAAGCCTTGCTTCCTGTTGTCCCAGTGATGACAGTTCTTTATGTAAGATGTATGCATTTGTGGCTGCAATGTCCAAGAAATGTAAAAGCAATTTCCGGTACCATCTCATCGTTTTGTGCTGTGCTGTGTAATATTGTATCAGTTGGTCAGACAGATCAACACTCCACCCCATGTGTGCATTGTACTGGATGATACGTGAGGGGCATGGAAAGTTCTTTGAAATCCAGACACCATCTTGCTTCACCCTCCGCTGTATTGTGTCCCCAGTGAATGCTGCATGGATGGTGGAACAGACACCTCTCGTGTGTCCATCCACTTCACAAAAACCACTGTGAAGCTCCTCTTCCTGACTTCTTAGTCAGAACATGACAAGCAGTGCGGGACATTCCTTCCTGTTGTCCCTATATGTCCCACATGCACCAAAGTTTTGTCCATACAAGACCCTGAAGAGCTTTGGTCTTGTATAGAAATTGTCCATGTACACATGATATCCAGAACCCAAGATGCACGATTCACAAGTGACATTACAGAGTTATATGAAAGTCCTTGTCCTGTCTGAAAGCTGTTCTTTCCTGTGTACACAGCAAAATCCACAGTGTATCCATTGCTTGAGTTACAAAGCACAAACAACTTGAAACCCCACTTTGTTGGCTTTTCTTTCATGTACTGTGTCATACCAGTCTTTGCTTTGGTTGCTACCATTCTTTCATCCACTGCAAGGTTCCTGTGAGGATGATGGACACAATTCTGCACGCCTTCAAAGCCTTCCATGAGAGGTCTGACCCAGAAGAGTTTGTCATGCTGTGGCGTGCCCTGCTTCCTGTCATTTTCTTGGTCCTTGTCTGCATCACTCATGTGTACATCCCAGCAAATAGTTCTGTATCTGTTCCATGACATTATGGTTGCTGGAAATGCGACAGAGAAAATGTTACTCTGCTGCCAGTAATCTCTGATTTGGTCCAGCTTTACCATGGTCATGCAAAAAATTAGTCCGATGTACTTGTAGAATTCCTCTATCCCAATGTCAGTCCATTTATACTTGCTCCCTTTTGCATTGCCCTGGCAGCATGCTCGTTAGTGTTCTTGCACAGTGTCTTGACAGCATCCGTAGAGAAAAACAGTTTGAACAAATTTCAGAGGAGTGTGGGTTTCTGCCGGACTCAGCTGCACTCCAGGTTCCCGCGCAGGACGGAAACGCATCACCGGTGGGGCCACATCAGCAGCTTTCTCAGTTTTCCATGGCCGAGCTGGCTGAGCTGCTTGTGAGACTGGTGTTTCTTTGCGACGCCTGCGTGGCCTCTTAGCTAGTAGTGAACTAGGCTGTGTTTCCTGATCAGCACCTCTGTAAATATAATTTTTTAAAAATTGTTAGGAAATGTGACATCAAATCAAACTTTATTTGTATAGCACATTTCCTTCAACAGGTGAAAATTAAATGTGCTTTACAAAAAAGGGACAAACCACTAACGAATGTAAACAAAATGCAGGAAATGTGAGTTACATCATATACAAACAAAAAACCAAACACAAACAGACGCTGAGAGGTAGCCTATAATTTTGATATGCAATGGTTAGAATCGTTCGTAGTGTGGGAATTTACAAGCGCACACATTAGTAAATATTCCTACAAACACACAGAAGTTGCAATACAGTACACATATTTAGCAATATGATCATAAGAAATACAGTTACAGTGCCTCTCTACCTGCTACTTCTAACACAACCAGACGCAGAGAGGTAGGCCTAGCCTATAATTTTGAAATGCAATGGTTTGAATTAGAGCCCGACCGATATATCGGTTTGGCCGATATATCGGCCGTTATTTGACTTTTTATGCAGCCGATGTGTCCCGATTTTTAAATAAGTATAATAAACAAAAAAACCATGGATTATTTATCTGTACTTGTCTGTTTGAATGTTGTAATTGCTATTTACTAGAATTATCCAGTAGAGGGAGCTCTAATACAAGTATGAACTGCAGCAGCTGACGCGCTACTTCTGTAAAACGTTTGTCACTCGTGCCTCATCCAATGTTTTCCACTGCAAGACTTGTCTGCGCATATTCGATTGTCGCAATAAAGGTATGTATATTTAGTGAAAGTTTTTAATTAAATGCGTTTATACGACCACTATGTTTATCAATCCTCGTTATCAAGCGAGCAAGCTAGCTAACATATTTGGTTCACTTTAGCAAGCTAGCTGGCTGGCAAGCCTTTACGAAGTGGCAGTGAGCACATAAGCAGCGTAGGATCTACATTTCCAGAGGACATCGCTGTATTCTCAAATAAATAACCAGCCAAAATAAAATGGTGATTGAATGCATCACACATTTGTTTTTTTTATCTGAGAATGATATTAGCTACTATATGATGCTGTGTCAATAGCCAACGCGTTATTGCAAGCGAGTGTGTCATCTAGTCACGCGTCATCGTAGCAAGCTAACCAGACAGTAAAAACGCAGATAAAACACTTCTAACGTGGATCATTTTAAGCCATGTTATCTAGCTTTGTCGTGATACATGAGAGAAGGATTGCTGTTGGAGAAGTGAATCAACCAACAGTTAGCATGGGTAACCTGCACAAAAGCGCATTGTAGTTTTTTTCACGTATTTCATCCAGTCAATTTAATTTCTTCTAACGTTACACTTGATTCACTCATTAGCTCCGCTAGATAATGTCTTACTCTTTGAGATCATGTAGTAGAAATAAAATAAGAAAATATAATTAATTTAACTTACTGGGAATATATAATAAGAAATAATGAGGCTGTGTCAATAGCTAATGCGTTATTGCGAGCGAGTGTGTCATCCAGTCACGCGTTAGAGCGCATAGTAGTTATTTTCACCACCGAATTCTTATGGACAGGGAAGCTCGCTAGATAAAGCCTTACTCTATGAGATCATGTAGTAGGAATAAAATAAGAAAATAATTAATTTACTGAGAATAGATACTAAGAAATAATAATAACAAATTAATAACAACAACAATAATAATATTCATAAAAATACATGTTTGAAACTGGAAAACCGATTTTTTTTCAATTAATTTTTTATAGATGGCTGGAAAAGAAAGGAGTAAAAGCAAGCTGTGGAGTTATTTTGATTTCACACACTTAAAGATGATGTTAATATATACATTTAATTTCATATCATCTTTTACATTTTTTATCTAAAAAGTTCTTTGTGTGTTTATTTTTATTTGTTTGCTTATAAGTTAAATGTTCTTAAATATAGAAACTTTAATAAAATACGTTTTTCAAATTGATTTGAAAATGTTGCACTTTTTGACAAAATATCGGTCAAAACATCGGTAATCGGTAGGCTAGGACTCTCCAAAATCGGGATCAGCATTGGACCCAAAAATCTGGCATCGGTCGGGCTCTAGTTTGAATTGTTTGTAGTGTGGGAATTTACAAACGTGCATATTACTGGATATTCCTACAAACACACAGATACATTGCAATACAGTACACAGAAATGTAAGGATTACCCCAGAAGTGGGCTATGCTTCTGTATTTTATCATTTTATCCTTGTTTACAGTAGGCATTCTCACACATGGAACGCATCGCCCCTCCCCTGCCATCAATAGTAATTAACATGTCTTTATCATGTGAATGTGGTTTGGGCGTACTTACTGCTGAGCGAAACTCACATATTAATGAGTTAGGATTAACACATGCCAATGGTCTAATTCATCTAATTTAAAATGGCAAATAATGTGGATTGTTTTAAGCTAATGGAAACATTGTAAAAGTCACAATTCTAAGGTTTCTGAACATGTCCTGCATCATATACTCAAGGACCACGAGTGCAAATTCTGAGGGTGATATGCAGAACTTGTGAGGGTGGGGAAGTGATAACAGCCACACACAACTACAATGAATTCAAAGGGGGTTTCTCTAAGTTAACCACCGAAGTGGAATAACAACTAGGTCTCAGTCAGAGACTTAAGGAGGGGGTAACGAAAAGAAATGACTCAACTCCTAAGGGAGAATATCCCAACACAAAGTAAATGTCTCGACAGGAGAACAAAACTAATGCGTAAGGAGTGAGTGAACTTTAGAAAGACTGCAGAGCAGTCTGGAGAAAAGTGAAAGAAAAGATGCCTCATAATGAGGAAGACAAGAAGGCGTTTAAGGAAAAATAAAGAATAAAGCTAGGTGACTAGTAGGACTGAAGTCTTACTACTAGTCAAAACAAAAAGCTAGATTCAAATCCTATACCTTATTCCTTACCACTCTTTTCTCTTAAGAGAGCTTTTCGCTGTTACCGGCTTTCGTGTAACAGGAGTAGACACTAAAGCGAAGAACAGATCTCACGTGAGCATATATAAGCTCTCTAAACCAGGTGCAAACAATCGGTCGTAATCAAAGGAAATCACGGAGCGCCCTCAGGCGGTCCTGAAGATTACCGCACTCAGTTACCTGAATAAACATTCAGTTTCTTCAACAGGGATATTGAGTAGCCGATTAGCACGAAACGGCGTCGATTAGCACAAACCACAACGCAGAGTAGAAAACGGAATATGGAACCATGACAGAACTATTATGAAGCAAAATAAGCAGTGTACCCTGCTATCCCTTAGTGCCTCCAAATCTATCTAAAATGTCCAAATTGAGCTTTGCTGTATTTCACTACAAATCAACTGTTTTGACTCATGAAACTCAATTTTGCATAATTTTACTCTAGTATTCTTTCATCAGTATAGGAGTTTAAGACATCGAGGGGTCCAAAAACCTCTCCAAAAGTGTATAAAATGCTTGTTGTATAAAATTTGTCTCTAAAGATGGTTTAAGATGAAACATTGATATCACATTGAAAAGTAATGCAAAAACATTTTACACACTGTGGTACACATGCCTACATATGTAATCATTCAAATCAAACAATTGTTGCTTGTATTTTACTTTGTAAGGTTACGATTTTACAGCACAATGTTGTGAAGAAGCAACAGTTCGAGCTGATGTGTGTCTAAACTCTTCTAAAAACATTTTTTTAAATGAGCACCAATACACCATTGGAAAGCTTACACGGTTGCAAGTGGTGCTTTACGCATGGCCATTGTAAATACCTATCCCCACTTTCTATTTGTATGTTTATTTCTCAAAAGGATTGTTCAATTCCATATTTAGATGCAGGTATTCATAGTGGAATGACAGGTTATAATCTACAAAATCCTCTTCCACTATTTACTGAGCAGTTTTTTTTTTCTTTCTGTCCATGTTGTGTTTAGACCTGTTATCCCGGTGCATGTCTGCAATTCTTAGACAAGATTCACGTTTTTTATTGCAGCCATTTCCTCATGCACTCCAGCTCCCCTCTACCAGCTTCCAACACATGTGCATTACTTCCAAGTTCCACTACCTGCTCTAGCCAATCAGAATTGAGCATATTCATGCACTGAATATTACATCCCCCTTCTTTTAATGGGAACTTGAGTCATATAAACTGAAATAAACGCAGTTGAAATAAACACAGTACTACTGTTACCTCCAGAATAGGCACGTAAGAATTATTTTCCCTATTTCCAGGCATACATTCAAAACAGGTGCCTTTCACAGGTGTCAACTGCAAAACATCAAACGGGTAAAGTTTTTTTTTTAGTAAGTACAGAACAATGAAACTGTTCACATTCTTTGGTGTGTGTGAGTGTGAGTGCTATATAAGGGCAGAGAACCGCCTACACCCTGTATACCCTTGTCCATGTCACAATAGGGCAGCGATCTGCCTAAACCCTATAACGTAACGTAAGACGAGAACAGGCCATTCAGCCCAACACTGCTCGTTAATTCCTACCACTAAACTGTACTTAATGCTTAGTTTACCTAAAAGCTAGGTATTGTCTAACACTGTATCAAGTCAGGCCTTGTTTCTGTCCAGGCAAGCTATTCCACACATTGACCATTCTGTGTGTGAAAAAATATTTCTTAACGCCTATGTGAAATTTACTCTTTGCCAGTTTCCATTTATGCCCTCTCGTTCTGCTAACCAAACTCAATTGAAACATTTACTGTAGTTCACTTTGAGGCTTTTAAATTTATTAAAGGGATTAACAATCAAATCTCCCCTAAGTCTCCTTTTACTAAGCTTGAAAGATCCAAGCATCTCAAGCCTTTCCTCATAACACTTATCTTTTATACCCAGAATCAATCTGGTTGCTCGTCTTTAGACCTTTTCCAGCGCCTCTATATCTTTCTTGTAGTACGGTCCCCAGAACTGCACACAATGCACCATATAAGTGTGGTCTGACAAGGGTATTGTATAGGGTGAGTATGATCTCCTTAGATTTATACTCAATACTCCTGGCTATGTATCCCAGCATCCTGCTGGATTTTTTTTTACTGCTACAGCACATTGACCAGACCCTGATAGGCTTTGATCAACTATTACTCCCAAGTTTTTTTCTACATGTGCACATTCTAATTTTGTACCACCCAGTAATCCTGCCCTATGTTTTTATTCCCCACATATATATTGAATTTCATTTGCCCGGTTTCTTTCCACTTCTGGATTCTGTCTAAATCTTCTTGGATTACTTTAGTAGATTCCAAACTGTTGGCCAAACATTCCAGTTTTGTATCATCTGTAAATTTAACTAGTGTACTTTCAGTGTCCGTGTCAAGGTCATTTATATGAATGAGGAAGAGCAGTGGACCCAGCATCAATCCCTGTGGAACTCCAGTTCCCACAATACCCTGCTCAGATAAGATCCCTCCTACTACTACCCTTTCTGGCCCCTTCACACTCAGTGACATCAGAGAAGACAGACCGAGTCAAGAGGAGGAGGTGGTTCAGCCTGGCCAGCCTGACTGAGATGCGGACAACGAGGTGTACTTGAGTGATGTAGAGGCAGATGACGACGTGGTGGCTGCTGCCCTACCCCTAACACTTACGACCAATGAGACCACTCAAGTTCACCCTCCAGCCTTTGTGAGTAGTTTTTCGTTTACTTCTACCAGAATGCAATACAAGCATATTCTATTCTTATCGTTTTAGAATTGTCTGAGTGTTGATTGGTGTTGTGATGATGATGTGTATGCAAATGTAAGCATTTCAACTTAACATGATATTATTTTGTTTTTCAACAGGAGGATGCTTGTAGTCCTAACCCACTGCCAGGATTCAGGCAGTTGGAAAGGTTCTGCTCTCTGCTGGTGGAGATTGGCCTGAGTTGCGACAAGCTGAGTTTAACAACAGAACAGTGGAACAAGCTCATCGAAGCATGGAATGCTGTGGAGGAACACGACAAGCAACCACAGAAGTTTAATCAGCTGTACAGAACACACTGGGGTAACACACTGTATTGTTGCATGAAGAGGGATGATCTTGTTTACGCCGCCTTGATTCAGTGAGTCAAGATGGCTAAACACTATGCACCAGTTCAACAAGACATCAGTGCTCAGCACAACAGGCTGATGTACACGCTGGTTGAATTTCTGTGGTTGAGGTTACCTGACAGTGCTCGGTCCAGCCCCGAAAAGAAGACCATCACAAAAGCCTACAAGCGCATTCAACATCGCATATTGGTGGAGGGTCCAGCTCTGAGCAAAACAGGTATTCCTCTACCAAAAATCAACACCAAAACTGTCCGGGACTTCATCCTTCGCCAAGAGAGACTTGTCAACCTCCAGTCTACAAAAATGCCATCCACATGGTCCGACTTTGGTATCTACAAACCGCGTTACGATGATGTCATGGAGCTTAAAAGAAAGAGGGAGCTATGGTAGTCAGGGAGGGAGAGGGGAGAGTTTAGGTCCATACAACTTAAATTGCACTATGTTTGACGTGAAACAAAGACGGGGAAAGGGACGACATGTTAGGCACAGCCAGTGTGGATAAGAGTAGCATCATTGTTTTTGCATTTATCGCAAGTGGGGGTGATATCCAGGTAGATGCTTGACAGTTTAACCTTAGCCACCTGGGCCCTATGAACCACCTTAAACTGCACTAGGCAGTGTCTTGCACATAGTGAAGATTTGTGTATTGATGTGAGGATGGAGTTCCATTGATCATCGAATAGTGTATACCCCAAATCATGTTCCCAAGCTGTGTTGATCCTGTCCAAAGGTGGACGTGTCAGCATGGAAATTTTCCTGTACAACGTTGACAGTACACCCTTAGACAGCGGGTCACAAGAAAGAAATGTGTCCATAGGGTTAGTGTCAGGTTCTTCAGGAAAGCGCGGTAGAATAGAGCGCACATAATGTCTGACCTGCAGATATCGAAAGAAGTGTGTTTTGGGTAAATCATATTTCTCAGACAGTTGGTTGAAGGAGATAAAACAGTTATCTTTGAACCTGTCTTTAAACCATCTGATGCCATCCTGTGCCAGTCTTGAAAGGTTGAGTCATGTCGAGATGGGATGAAAAGATGGTTTGACGCAACAGGACTCAAAAAAGATGTCATTGTATCCAAAGGTCCTCCTGAACTGGGCCCACACTTTCAGGGTGTGCCACACGCCCGGGTTGTCTATTGATTTAGTCAGAGAGTAGTTGAGCGGTGAGCCAACGAGTGCTGGAAGAGATATATCCTGGCATGATTTTAGCTCTACAGATGTCCATTCTGGGCTGTCGGGCTGAAGGTAAAAGTGGTTCCAAAAGGTCAAACACCGGATGTTAGCAGCCCAGTAATAGTGGCGGATATTAGGGAACCCCATGCCCCCATCAGTTTTAAATCTCTGAAGCAGAATCCTGCTTAGTCGCGGCCTCTTATTTTGCCATATATATGAGGAGATAATTGAATCTAGTTAAACAAAAAAAGATTTTGTGATGAACACTGGTGTACACTGAAATAGATATGTACATTTTGGTAGTATGTTCATTTTTATAGAGTTTATTCATCCGGCAAGGGACAATGCAAGAGGGGACCACTGCAGCAGCGATGTTTTCACCTGATTTAGTAGGGTCATGAAATTTTCTCTAAACAGATTTTGGAATCTCTGTGTGACTACCACTCCCAGGTAAGTGAATTGTCTTTCTTCAATTTGGAATGGTATGTCCTTGTAGTCTAGGTCAAATGCTTCCCTATTAATCGGGAACAGTTCACTTTTTTGCAGGTTTATCTTGTATCGCGATAAGGATGTGAACTGGCTAAGCAGAGAGAATGTGGCTGGTAGGGAGGTTGTTGGGTCTGAAACATATAGCAAAAGGTCATCTGCATACAAAGACACTTTATGTTCCATATCCCCCTTCGGAATATCGGTAATGTCTACACTGTTACGAAGAGCAACTGCAAGCGGTTCGATAGCTAGATCGAAAAGGATCGGACTTAGTGGGCAACCCTGGCGGGTTCAACAGCCTATGGCAAAACGTTGGGAAACTGTACTGTTACTTTGAATTGTTGCGGCGGGAGATGCATATAATAATTTAATCCAAGCTATAAATGACGACCCTAATCTGAATTTTTTCAAAGCTGCAAATAAGTACTTCCACTCGACTCAATCGAACGCTTTCTCCTCGTCCAATGATACGACGCACTCAGAGACTTTTTTAGAGGGTGAGTATATATGTGTTAAAAAGACATCGGACATTAAAAAAGGAATGCCGATTCTTAACGAAACCTGTCCGATCAGTTTATATTATTTGGGGGATAACTTCTTCCAATCTGTGCGCCAGAATTTTTGCTAGAATCTTAGCATCTGTATTCAGTAGCGAGATTAGCCTATACGAGGCACATTCTTCAGGGTCCCTCCCTTTCTTGGCTATGAGAATTAAACATGCCTCATTTAGAGATGGCGGGAGTGAGCCCAGCCGAAGGAATTCAGAAAAAAACGGTTGTTAGTTGTGGGGAGAGAAGCACCGAAAACTTCTTAAAGAATTCGGCTATAAATCCATCCGGCCCTGGGATTTTTCCAGATTGCATTGATGATGTGGCTAGGGCTATTTCTGCTTGGGTTAGGGCTGCTTCCAGCTTCTCCACCGAATCTGGGGGAATGGGAATGGGAAGAGGATCAAGAATTTCATCTCCATCGAATTGGGAGGTGTATAGTTGGGAGTAGAAGTCTTTAAATGTATTGTTGATTTTAATGGGATCTACAGTGACATCTCCACTTTCTGTGTGAATACTTGTTATATGTTGCTTAGCCCTCCGTCCTTTTAGTTGATTAGCTAACGGTTTCCCTGTCTTTTCACCATGTTCATAGAAGGTACTTTTGCTTTTTAAAATAAGATTTTGCATTTGAGTATTAAGGAGGTCAAATTTTGTTTTAAGTTCTAGTCTTTTGTTGTACAGTTCTGGAGTTTGGGTTAGTGCATATTGTTTGTCAGTATCTAGGATTTTAGATGCTAGGCCTAGTCACTCCTTTTGAGAATGGCTTTTCTTGTTTGCAGTGAATGATATAATTTGCCCTCTTAAGTAGGCTTTGAGTGCATCCCAAACCACAAGATCAGAGACATCCGGAGTGTTATTGGTTTCAAGAAAGAAGGTGATTTGTTCCCCTATGTATTTTACAAATTCATCCTCAATAAGTAGGGTTGAGTTAAAGCGACAGTGCCTTGTGGGCTGTGGAGCGTCCGGAAGCAAAAGCGACATCAGAACGGGGGCATGGTCAGATATGACAATACTTTGATACGTACAGGAATGAACTTGGGGGATCAATCTGCTGTCAATAAAAATATAGTCTATTCTAGAGTACGTGTGATGAACATTGGAAAAAAGGAATACTGTCTCTCTTTAGGGTGGAGGAACCGCCATATATCTGAAATTCCATACTCAGAGAGAAAAGACTGAATGTGTAAAACAGATTTACTCACTGCTTCAGGTTTGATGGAAGAATGATCGAGCACCGGATCCAACCAACAGTTTAAGTACCCCCCAAGAATGAAGTAGTGTGAGCCCAGGTCAAGAAGATGAGAAAACAAGCGATCAAAGAAGCTGACGTCATCTATATTTGGGGCATATACATTGGCCAAGACAACATTAGTGTTAGTTTCCCTGAGACGATTATAAACCTACCGTTCTTATCAGCTGTGATTTTGGTTGGTTCAAAGAGTACGTGTTTAGCTACTAGGATAGAGACCCCTCTTGCTTTGGTCTGAATAGCAAATTGGTAGTGCCGCTACCAGAAGTCTGGAGTGCTCCGAGGAACGCAGATGTGTTTCCTGCAGGAAGACAATATCGGTGTTAAACTGCTTAAGATGGATGAATACTTTCTTCCTTTTAACTGGGTGGTTCAACCCCTTGACATTCCAACTCACAATATTGAGATATCTACCCATTATATTTTGTAAGGAATGTGCGTTGAAGAGTGACAGTGTGGCGTGGACTCCATGTAGTAGCGTTAGAAGGGAAATGCCCGATGCATATTATGTACTCCAAGACAGAACCCAATTGAGTGTCAGTGTTAAGACAAAACTGTCCCTTCCCTACCCCCCATCCCCAGAAGGCTTCCAAAGAACGTTAAAGCACAATAAGAACCACCCGTATAACCTTGTGCCAGACAGCAACTGTACTGAACAGTTGCAAGCTCTTCCTAACTGTTACTTGTCCGTACAATCACTTCTCGGCAGTTTTGGCCCCAATCCCGTATTAGTAAAAGTGCCTAAGAAACAATCTTCAAATTTAAGTGTCTACTGAAATGTGTACACAGAAAGATCAAAGTGAGAATACTAAAAAAATAAAAATAAATAATAATAATAATAATAATAATAATAATAATAATAATAATAATAATAATAATTTAAAAAAATAAAATAAATAAAATACATTTTAAAAACACATATACATTCATATATATAATAGTAAAAAATAATAATAATAATGATTGATTATTATTATTATTATTATTATTATTATTATTAATAATAATAATAATAATAATAATTAATAAAATAAAATAAATAAAATACATTTAAAAAACACATATACATTCATATATATAATAGTAAAAAATAATAATAATATAATGATTATTATTATTATTATTATTATTATTAATAATAATAATAATAATAATAATAATAATAATAATAATAATAAGCGAATATGTATCAAAATAATTAAATGCATAAGACATCCAATCGAAGGAGAGATAAGCCAACCGTTACTAAGCGTTATAACCATGAAACAAGGTGATAAGATATTAATTGTAATCTAGTTAGAGTTCTCTATGAAAATAGCATGTGTAAGAGAGTTATTCGCCTAGTTATTCGCCGAATGCAACCGCATTATGTGCACACCAGTCACTGTACTACAGGAGCGCAGCCCCGTGATAAAAATGCCCATATGCGGTGCTTAGTCTTATGTGAGGTAGTTCGTCCACCAGACCAAAGGGGGGCTCCATACTGGTTTCGTCATTAGTAGGTAATGTGGTAGTATCCGGTAATAGGTACCCCGGTCAAGTAGATATAACAACTTTTCCATTTTTTTTTCAATCAACTGCAGACAGTGTCAAAACCCATGAAAAAAATATGAACAAATCTGACATAATAAACACAGATGAAGGAAATTAAAGTGGAATACAACAAATAGGGGAGCAGTCTCGGCCATGCAATAATTGCTTGAAGATGTTTCACAGTGCACAGTTAAGTCTTTTTAGGATCGCACGCTGAAGAGTGGATCTAATCTATGAAAAAAACATAATAGTAATTTATTCACCCAGGTCTTTGATAGAGTGCTATAGAGGACCTTTTAATTCCTGCCATAAAAAAACTTATAGCAATTCAAGACTAACTGACATCCATCTTGCTATTATTAATATATTATCTTATGTTTATTGCTTCTGCCCTGTGCATCACATTGCATTGGGTTTATTATAGTGTGCATTGGTCAGCACTTTGATGCTATGTTCCTTGGCTGTTGGTAACAACCCCTGGGAATTTAATTGTTTAATAGAATAGAACGGAACAGAGAGGGAAAAACAACATTTAATCATGGCAACAGGCAGCCTTTCATAAATATACATGTTTGTAATTAAATATCTATACAAATTACAAATTACATCCTATTAATGCATATACATCTTGGAAAGTGGTACCCAGCTCAATGCCACCTCCCTTTTCTTCATTGACTACCCACATCAGGCCATCTGACTGACCATAGACTCTTATCTAATCATTTTGTAAACACTTTGCACTACGGTACGGCTCACCCCCATTCGCAGGGGTCAGTACGACTGGAGTGCAATAGCTGAGCCTCGCCCTGGGTGAACCACCTTATTTTTTTTTTTTAGAAAATTTTATTATATCATCTCAGTTACATTACAATCAACTTTCCATATTCATTTAAATCAGACAAAAATCTTAGACTCTAAACGTAGGTAAAATTTTCATAAACATATACACTACAGTGGCTTAAAAACACATATACTAAGCTGTAAAACTGTCACAAAAGACACATTTAAAAAAAACGTGGCCTTAAATAACTGCCTTCACTCTGTCTGTGCTGCCCAGGCATGTTAGGAGTCCTGGCCTGACCCTGCTGGCCCTCCCTGTCCCACCACCATTGCCCACGCGGCGCGCCCCCCACACGCACGGCACCCTCTCGCCCTTCTCGTCTCCTCTGGGGATAGCAGAGGAAAAACTAAAAGGCATGTCGCTCTCCACAATGCGTCTTTACCGCAGTTCAAAACCAGCCACACTGTCCTCCATTCATTTGTTGTTAAAAGATGTCCAACACCATTTAAAATCATCTGGCTGTCCAACTTGGCAGTCAGTCCTAGAAGAAGTTCCACCAGAGGAGTAAATCTTTTCCAGAAGGCCTGGGCCATTCCGCAGTCCCACATCAGGTGCCGCACAGTCTCTTCTTGTGTGCAACCAGTCCGGGGGCACACCGCTGTCCTCTACTTGCCGAACAGGGAGGATTTTGTGCGCCACCAGCCAAGCCAGGTCCTTATGCCGGTTCAGCAGGTCTGGGTGGGCCACCGCCTTCCAAATTTCTCCCGCTTGGCCTAGTGCCAGCCCTCTCACCGGACACGTAGCATCCCTGCCCTGCACAAAAGAAAGCATATTCCTGTATGAGGTCAGGGTATCAGCCCCCTCCCCTTCAAGACTTTTTCAAAGGCTGATAAAAGCACGGCATGTCAAAAGCTACAGGTGCAGTCAATTTTACTTTTAAAATTCCCAACCTCCTTAAATACCCCCAAATAAAAAAACGAACAAAACACGAAGCTTTATTTACAGACGACACACACAAGGACACATGTAAGGCCACAAACTGACACATTAAAATTCTGTGAAAATCCGGAACCGCTTTTCCCCCCTTACCCGGCTCCCTCTTCACCCACATTCTCTGGAGCCATTCCCATCCCCCGTCTTAGAAAAAACGAAAAACTAAAAAATCTAAACGGGCCAACACAGCCCGAGATGACACAAAAATGACACCCACAAACAAGAGCAAAGGTAAAATGACAGATTTTAAAATCAACACCTTCACTTTCGAAAGTTAGATGCCACAACCTCCAGAACTGTAACCTTTTCTCAACTTTAATTAAAACGTCTTCCCAGTTTCTACCGCCCAACCCTTCTTTATCAGATTTTACCCCTAAAACTGATTTCTTTAAAATCCATTTTTAAAGGGAGGCCTTGACACTCCGTCTCAGACCATATGCCGAAGACTTTTAAAACAGTTTTTTCTTTATTTAGCTTTACTCCAGAGGCCTGCCCAAACCACTTTTTAAGCTCTAAAACCCTGACGACTGATACAGGACTGACATATACAGGATGCACCTAGCCTCCCTCCCCCCACTACCTGGTATTTTTATCCCCGAAATCCAGGTGTCCCTTCTCAAAACCTGTGCCAGCGGCTCTATACAGCAAACAAACAGGAGTGTGGATAAAGGACACCCCTGCCACCCCTGCCATCACTGCCACTGCTTTGGATAATTTGCCATTTACCAAAATTTTGCTCCTTACCTCTGTGTAAAGGAGCCCCACCCAAGCTAAGAAACCCTCAAAAAAACCCATCTTTAGCAGTACACGAAACATATACTGGCGCGAGACCCGATCACAAGCTTTCTCAAAATCTAAATTTAATACAGCCAGCCGAAAGTTTCTGTCTCTCGCGTAACAGATAGCATCTCTCACCAGCACCAAGCTGTCCGTGATCCTCCTTCCTGGCACCGCACAGGTTTGATCCAGGTCTATCACTTGTTCTAAAACCCTCTTCATTCTTAAAGTTAAAATTTTGCTATACAGTTTAAAATCGCAATTTGAAAGGGTTATCGGCCACCCCTTTTTTTAAAAGCAAAGTAACCACCCTGTCTCTAAAACTTTCGGGCAACTTTTTTATACATTCAAACTCACTAAAAACAGTTAAAATGTCAGGCCCAACTAGATCCCAAAAAGTTCTAACCCCGGTGTCTTCCCTGTTTTAAAAGTCTTCAAACTTTCCGTCAACTCTAAAAAGTTAATAGGCGCATCTAAAAAAAAACCCCTCTTCCCCTACTCTTTCTATATTCCCCAACACCTCCTGAACCCTTTCTTCTAAAATCTCCTTTTCTTTAAAAATCTCAGAATAAAAACCCTCCACAACCTTAAACATCCCTTCCATGTCCCTTTCCACCTGCCCATCCTCCCTCCGCAGACCCCTCATCACCTTCCCCCTTGCTATTAACTTTTTAAAAAAGTCTCCCTTTCGTCAATTTCTTTCTCTCTGCCAAGCACAAAAAGGCTTTTGGTTTTATTGTGTTGGTCCTGGGTCATGGTCTTGCTGGGTGTTTTTGTCATTTTTTTAAAAATGTGTCTTTTGTGACAGTTTTATGGCTTAGTAAATGTGTTTTTATGCCACTGTAATGTATATATTTATGAAAATTTTATCTACGTTTAGTGTCTAAGATTTTTGGCTAATTTAAATGAATATGGAAAGTTGATTGTAATGTAACTGAGATGATATAATAAAATTTTCTAAAAAAAAAAAAGAAAGAAGGTGGTTCACCCAGGGCGAGGCTCGGCCATTGCACTCCGGTTGTGCTGACCCCTGCGAATTCCCCAAATGTGGGAATCTCGACTGGAAGCAAATTTGTTGCAGGTCAGTCGCATTGCAACGGCATATGGCAAGTCTTTTTAAAATCTAATAGCTTGCCCGGATTGAAATTACAAATAAGTGTAATTCATTTACGACTAGTCAAAATGTTAATTTAAGATATCTCCAATTACATTTTGACTAGTAAGATTTCGCCATTATGTTATATGGAAGTCCAATTAAAGATATCTACAATTCTATTTTGACTATCTAAATCGTGAAGTCCAGATATCTCCATTTAAATTATGAGAAGTCGCAACTCAGATTCGAGATATCTTCACCTTAGTTCTGACTAGGCCCGTTGTTTTGGGTGGGCCTTAGGGGGCTGGGCTTGCCCCCAGAAGTGCTAGTGCCCCCCACTGGCACCCAGATATAGTACGAAAAATAATATTTAAAAAAAATTAATTATAGTATTTTTCTGTTAAGATTTAAAAAGTATTAACTGTATATACCTTATAAATGAAGACATTAAAATAGAGAAACAATGGTGTGTTTTTGATTGATGGGGTTCTGTTATGTGAGCAACAATCTCTGGTCAGAGGCAGCCGCCGTACTGTGAAAGGAAATTACAGCAATGTAGCGGTTACCGCGCGATTTCAGTTGGGAGTCGAGCCGAGCTAGCCGAGCTGTTTTTCCCAGTAGAATTGCATTTGCTATTTGCTTAATATGGACATTCGTAAATGGTTTAAATCACCAGTCTCTTCCAACTCCTCTAACGTTATATTGGAGGAATCAGATTCCGCCTCCAAATTGGACACTGCACCCAAGCCCCGTGATGTTGATGGCGGAGATGGCGCCACCGGAATGCAGCCCAGCACCAGCAGCGGCGGCCGCGGATCTGACACTAGCCCGACTACTAGCCTTGCTGCTGCAACCACAGGGACCGTATCTGGACCACAACTGCCTGTTAGATTATCGGTGGATGACCTTGGCACGGACAAGCCTAAAGAGGTTGTGTTGAACAAATATATCCCGTCAAAATATTTGACGCAAAAAAATTATCATTCTCCTCTAGCTGGTATAGGAACAGGGACGGGCTTGAGTACTCTGTGAAAACGACGCCGCGTTAGCTATCCATGCAGGAAAATCAAATCTGTATCATCAGATGCAACCTTCTCGGTTAGGGAATTTAATGACTGAAAACATGTAGTTGAAACTAGCGAGGGTTTAAATAAGCTTCAAAGGAGCATTTAGCCTGTGAGGCAATGTGGAGGGAGTCGGAAAAACGTAGAGAGACAGGGACAGAGATTTCGCCTCTCGTAAATTCAGAACAAATTCACGCAACAGATATTACATGTCAGCCATAATTGATATGCTCGCGTTTTTAGTGGTGAATCAATTGCCCCTATATGGAGATAATGCTGGTTATGCCAGCGTGCTATAAGATCATGGCTCCATTGGGCTGTTCTTGTCTCTGTTCGAGTACACCATGCGTAAAGATCCAGAACTGACAACCATTACAAAAACAATTCCACAGAATGCACGCTACACCAGCCCACAAATACAAAACGAGATTTTCAAACTGATGAGCAATGTTGTGACAGAGGAGATAGTGAGACAAGTAGGGGATAGCTGGTACACAATAAAGGTGGATGGGACACGGGATCCTATAGGTCAAGAAAATATATCTGTAGCTGTGCGTTACGTTGACGAAAACTAGGGGGTATGTGAACGCCTGTTGGTAATGGCCCCGTCGGAGAAGGGGGATGCAGAGACATTATGTTGTAGTCTGTATTAGTATCTGTTTGCTGTTAGTGTTTATTTTATGTTTCTGTAAGTTTATTATTTTTCACATCCTCCGTCCCAGTATTTTCATTCTCCCGGTCACTTGTCTCCCCAGTGCCGTCTCTGTGTCTGTTTTCCCTGAGCTGCTTCACTCCCCTGTATTTGCGTGATTTCACTATTCGGGTGGTTCCGGGTTTTCGTGGTTTCCCCCCTTCTTTCCAGAATCGTTTTACTTACTTCCTGCTTATATCTAGTTTTACTAATTTCTACTAATCCTTACTAACTTATAGATTGTAAAGTACTAACCTCATTAATATACTAACATGTTAATATTACTAATGGATTAACAAACACTAGTTTTGGGTTTTTGATAGTTTAAATCACGATACTAATATACTACATTAACCATTCTCCCCTTTTCCATGCTGCGCTGTAGCTCCGCCCCTTTTCTTTCTAGTCTGCCCTAATACTGAGTTCTGCAATTGCCTGCACCTGTCTCTTGCTCTAACTGCACCTCTCTCTCTCTGCACGTGTTTTACCTGCTAAACCCAGGCCGTCTGTTATCATTGTTGTCTATGTGATTCCAGTCCGCGTTTTGTCAGTCCCCTGTCATTTAATTAGTTATCCTAATGTTCTTCACCTGGATGTTGTTTGTTACTCCGCCCTCACTCACGTAACCCCTCCTTGATTGTTACCTTCCCCAGTGTATAAATGTCAGTCTTTTCCACCAGCTCCCTGTCAGAAAGTTGATCGTATTCACTGTGCCGATGTTTTGTAAGCCTTTGTTTATTGAGATTCCTGAGACGCCTTTTCCGTACGACTTCGAGTTTGCCTGCCCCTTTTGTTTGATTGCTTTCTGGTTTGACCTTCGCTTTGTTTTGACTTGTCTTTTGCCTGTTCCTTTGTGCCTTCGCCTATCTGATCTCCTGGTTTTTGATTTTTTGCCCATTTACCACTATTCTTTTGGAAACTCGATTTTGTACCGTCCTATCTCTGATTACCTGGCTTTGAACTTTGGACTGAATAAAGACAACGTTTTTTGGATTTCCCTGGTCTGCGTTTGGGTCCTTGCACAGAACATTACACATTAACAGCTGTGATCATCGATGAGCTCACGAAAGTGGGACTCAGCCCCAACAAAATCTTGAGTCAGGTTTACGATGGCACGTCCCTCATGTCTGGGAGACATGGTGGTGTGCAGAAATTGCTACAAAACACACTGGATCGTGACATACCATATATTCATTGCTTTAAACACCAACTTCATTTGGTGGTGATTCATGCCATGTCCAGTGAAACGGCTGTTCATCAGGAAGCCAACTGTCGCTATTCAATACAAGGGCAAGACCCTGAAACGCCTCTTGGACCAGAGATGGACTGGCCATTTGGCAACTGTCAATGTTGTGGTGAAGAGTTTCCCCGATATATCCACATTATTGACCGAGGTGGAGAATACACTGGGCCATGGAGCTGAGGTGCGGGTCGAGGCTACTGGGCTACTTCATGTCATATCGCAATGCAGCTTTCGTTTTATTGCACACTTTGTTCAGAAAGTTTTGTCACTTTTCGAGCTGCCAAACAGACTACTACAAGCTGAGAATATGGACTTGTTCACTGCGATTACACTTCTGAACAGTTCATCCGAATGTGTACAGAAACTGCGCACAGAGAATGAGTTTACTGCACTATGAGATCTCTGCGCTCCGCCACCGCCGAGGCTGAGCCTGTGACAGGTCCCAGCTATTCAAGCAAGAGACGCACACTTAACAAGAACCTTTCTGCATTTGTAGTTGAAGAAACAGCTGGCCAGTCACAGAGCGACACAGACGAAAAGACTGAGTTCATGAGATTATTTTACAGTGTTATCGATGCTGTGCAAGGATAGATGGATGCATGCTTTGGAGAGCACAGTAGCGAGCTCATTGGCGTGCTAGCTGCTTTGAACCCAGAGGCCGAAGACAATTTCATGGATCCATCGAAGGTAACCTCTCTCTTGAGATTAGCTGCCACTGAAATGGTTGAATCGGAATATGCTGTGGCTTGTGAGTTCCTGGTGAAGAAGATGACGGAGACCTCGATTCCCCCAAAGATGGAAAATGGACAATAACCAACATTCTCAGTACATTCCACTGAGCACTCCAGGCCATGCCGACTGTCATCACAGCTTATACCCTTGCCCTAACATTGGGGGCATCTACCGCAATGTGTGAAAACTACTTTTCAACACTTAAAAACATTTTCTCACAAACGCAAGGCTCAGCTTTAACATGATGATCGCATCGGTCATACTGTATCTTATTTGCAAGTGCACTGATTGCAGTGCCAACCTCCCCCGTTTAGTCATTGCATCCCTGGCATCTCTTCATTTTCTAAAGTCAATTGTTTACAAAACCTTGTAAGTGCGCCTGATTGGTGCCAATTGTCTAATCATGAATGTCTGCATTGTGAATGCACCAGTTTTGTTGCTGCTCTCCACTTTATAACTGTAACTTACTGCATTTGAATAATTTTAGGCCTAATACACTGGGACATATTAAATCGGAGGCCATTTTGCTTAGTATGCGACCTCAGTATAGTATAGTATGTATCAGTGCTCCACGAATGCAACAGCATATCGGATTATCAAAAATACTTAATATCTATGCCCCCTCATGCAGTTCATATGCCCCCCTTAAGACTGAGACCTGGCAATGGGTCTGTGTAAATGAGTTTGAAAAACTTGACACTATGATTACTGTAATGTATTGGGGGTTTCCGAGCAGGGGGAAAAGTCATGATGGGTAGATCTGAGAGAGGGTAGTAGTAGCAGCAGCTTGCTTTTAGGTCATTTACTTGGCACTAGAATGTCAAATTTAGAAATTCACAGTTTGTAAGGCAAGAAGTTGCTTTTTTCTGGAAAAACCTCACTTTATCGCATTTGGCATTGTATTTACGTACATAGAAATGCATAGAAATTGAACGTTTTCAGTTCAATAGAAATAACGCATAATGAATTTTGCTAGCTTGAATACCAGATTGTAAAATCATATTAATTGCTTTGAGATTGAGGGGGGATGGGATTTTAGCGATATCAGTGCCATCATTGTAGTCTAAGCAGTTTGACTTGTTGCAGACATTTATTTGATTATAAAATACCATCATCAACATCAATTTCAGCCCTCCTTTGGCGAAGGAGACTACCTTATTTTCTTTATCTCTAATGGTTTTACAGATTGACGCAGGTGCAAATAGTCTACACTTTAAAATGGTGTAGGTGTTACAGCAGTGCACCTTGAATCAGTGACCGATGAAAGCAACCATTTGAGAAAGCAAACACCAGCGTTCAAGTTAATGGCCATGAACTTTAAGGGATTAACCGGTTTTTAGTTAGGGAAGAGATCCATCTTCATTCCATCTTCTCCTTGACCCCAGTGGCTGGATAATTAGAGACAGAGAGCTCATCAGCTGGTATTTATACCTTTTATATGATCAGAAAATGTCTTTTCAACCTGCTAGAAGATTTTCAGGGGCGGCAGAGTAGTATAATGGGTAGGAACTGGTCTTGTAACCTGAAAGGTCACAGGTTCAATTCCCAGGTAGGACACTGCTGTTGGAATCTAAACAATGTCCATTACCCAGACATTGCTTTCAAGAACTGCATTAAATTCTGAACGGAAATCTGGGAAGTTCTCATAGCTGTCAGCTATGTGCAGAATCTTCCCACACGTGTGCCCAATTGGTCTTCTCGTGAATTCTGTCATTTCTTCAAATTCTACATAGATGCTGTCTGTAATTACAAGATCAGATCTGGTGCAGAACCGCAGAAATTTCTGAAGTTTACTTTCATCTAGCTCTCTGATGAATCTTTTCAGATGATTTCCCACTTCCTTTTGTTTTGGAGTCAAATCAATGGCAAATTTCAGTAGTTTACAGACCTTTTTTGTGGTTGGTTGCAGGTCAGAGAACAACTTGGTCAGTGCCTCTGGACTGAGGGAGAGATTATGATGGGTGATCTCCCTCCAGCAGTCAATAACGAACATCGGTTTTTGGACAAGTTCTTTGTGCGCTATTTCATCCAGTATTTTAGGAAGAGTCTCAGCGGTGATTCTCCTTCTACAGCCTCAGCTGTCGAGAACTTCCACAAGATCATCAGAGTCAACTGCTGAGAAATCACTCATCGCTTCCATCAAAACCTCACGTTCTTGGCTGCTCACAAATTGCAGAAAATGTTCTTTAAGATCACTGTACACATTGGCAAAAAGCACCTGTTCAAGGAAGGGGAGTGCAAGTTTGTTTGGCAAATATTGACAATCTTGGTAACCTTTCAAAAGGATTCTGCCAATTGCCTTCCATGTTTCAGCAGGAAAATCATGGCGAATGAAGGGCACTTTAACTGTTGTACCGAGTGTGCGTCGCTCATAGAATTCATGCCAGAAGCAGCTGAGAACATCTCTCAGTACCCCAGATCCACTGCCTGCTTCTTCTTCGTTGTCTGGAAGTATGCGTCTCACGTTCAGTGCTTTATTCAAAATCTCTGCATCAGAGAAAGCAGTAATCATGTCATGTAAAGTGTTAGCATGATGTACGATGATCGTTATCACATCCTCTGGGTGAGCTGGACTGGCCGGCATAGGAAAACCCTCATAGATCAATGTGTCCTCTGTGTCTTCTTCAACGCCATAAAGGGGACCAAAGGTAATTTCAGAGACAACAGACGTTTCTAAAGCAGGCTGGACTCCATCAAAATCACCCATAATATCTCCCACTTGTAGTTCTGCTGTATTGATTTCATTGCCACTGTGTGCCGAGACAAGGATCACTTCAGATGTCTCGCTGGCATCATCTTCAAGTTCTTTTGGCTTGGTTGCAATGTAAAAGCGTAACATTGTCAGCCTCGCAGTCTCGTACATAGTGCCAACGGACAGGCAAGTGTCATCAGTAAGGCAGTTCTGTTTGAAGTCCCACACCTCAAAGTCAAAATCTGATTCTGATCCTTTAGGAGATACTCCATCAGGAAAGAAAAGTTCCTTTCCTTCCTGAAGGATGTCTTTTAATCCAGCTTTAATGTCCAATTGAACTTTCCTGGTGCCACCTCCCTGCTTTGCCCTCACCTGTTTGGCTACTTTGCCATCACTGTGAATCCATCCTATCTCTACATTTCGGGTTGTTTTTAGTTTCTTCGTCTGTGTTGTTCTTGTGTCTTCGTGTGATGTGTTTTCCTTGGTGCTTTCCTTTCTGACTTTCATTTTCTCACGAAGTTTTTCTAAAAGCCCTTGTTTTTGCTTTGAGAGGGGCTTTTTACTTTTGCAGAAATTGAAGAGGGCAATCCGGTCTCCGTAGGAGGGGATGTAATTTGCCAGAGTTGCATCATCCATCAGCACTATGACGTTGTTGTCAATCTGCAGAGAAGAAGAAAGAAAAGAAAAAACAATAATTTTCTTTATATTATTTTCTATTATTTGTGCACATTGCATAAATAATGTTAAGGTTCAGCCCCTTAAGTCAGTACTAGTGTCAGTAGGGAATACTGATTTAAATTTGCAGGAAAGCTTTGTAAGCAGGGGTCAGTACAATAATGGAACAAAAAACAAAACTCATGCTTTTTATTTACGTGATTCTGCATTGCTTTTCAATATCTGGATCACCCTCTCCTGGTTAAAAAAAAGCCAGGGAGTGTTAAACCATCTCACTGTGAGACTTCACACTCACTCACAGGTTTATGAGTATCTGGATGTTGCCTGCAATCGAAACTGATATTATCTATTTTACTCCATTCTAGACCCTTTCAAGGTAGCAAAAGCCTCTCTAACTGAAACCCGTGGCTACTAGACCAGACCTGCCAGACCTGAGAGAATGGGGGTGAATGCAGCTAAATGGCTAAATCATTTTAGATACAACTTTAACCCACCCAAACACTGTTCTGTTTATAGTTCAAACAACAAATTGGCAGGCTAATTGATTCTAAGAGTGAAATGACTGTGCATGTATTTAGATAAATATGAAATCATGTAATGTCTCCTGTTAATTTCCACACTCCTTGTCACACTCTTTTTATTGCATATACTTTTCCTTTTGCTGAATCCTACTATTTTTCTGCTGCAACACCCTAATTTACCCATGGGGATGAATACAGTTTGATCTAGCCTAATCAATCTGAAGTGATGCTTCTCTACCAGCCACCGGTTACATTGAGTTCACTCAAACTAACTTCTACTGGGGAAACCAGAGAGAATGCCTGACAATTAGGCTACCAGAGGAAGTCCGGTAACTCCGAGTGTATCTGCAATCGAAACTGATATTATCTATTTTACTCCATTCTAGACCCTTTCAAAGTAGTACTTGATTCTGATTGGTCCAAAGTGTGGGCATTATTTCTCAGTTAAGGGACACTTCGGCCTTTTAACAGTTCTAAAATCAATGCGCTACAAAATCCAGAATTCTAAGCAGTTAAAACAGCAACATTATTCTTTCGGTTTTGAATTGTTGTTACGTCCCCTCCCCTTGTCAATGTCCAATTTCGCAATGGCAACGTTGAATCCGTTGAATCACGGTTCTAGTTACTGGCTTCATTTAGGAATGCCAACCATCTCGCAAAATACGGAATCGCCCCTTATTTTGACAGTAGAATAGGCGTTCCGTATATAAGTCATGGCTACGGGACGCATTTTCATCCGTATCTTTGTAAACGATTGCGTTTGTAGTAACCGCTGTTTTGAATACAATTCAATAGTTATAACTATAGCTAGCTAGCCGGGATAACAA
>CM045900.1:29909585-29969566 GCA_025169545.1 Anguilla japonica | reverse complement strand
AAGGCACAGTTGAAATCCCCCCCACGACGACCGGCATTGAGCAATGTAGTAGTGGTGGGAGTTTTGTGGAAAGGGAGATCCTCTCGACCACGCTGGTGGGGCCGTATACGTTGATGACCCTGAGTGGGGAACCCCCGACCTCAAAATCGGTGACGAGGATTCGCCCACTCTCTACAATGTTGCTTGTTGTTAAACGCACAAAGGGGGTTTTTCACCAACGTGCCGACCCCATCAGCTCTGGCGACGTTATAGCCAGACCAGAGGGAGTCTCCCAATCTCCATTCTCCCCCCAGAAACCACCATCCAACCCGCGGAATGGAATGCCACATTCCTGGAGACGGATGACGTCTGAGGAGACCAGGGAAAGGATGGAGAAGACTGTATAGCGTTTGGCGGGGTGCTTGAAGCTGCGTGTATTTAGTGTTGAAATTGTGAATGAATATGTCATGGTGAATTTTATTGTTTGTGTGTCTGATGTTCCAATATTTCTGTATGCAATGTCTTGACAGATTTTGTTGAGCTTTTGTACTACTATGTCCTGGTTATTGTGGCTCCTACTCACCCTCCATCCATGTGCACTCATAGGCCTCCCCTCCTGACTGCCTGGGAGGTTTCGTCCTGAAGAGGTGGGGGCAGGTGTTCTTGCCCCAGGCTTTCCCCCCAGTCCCTGGAGGGCCCTGAGAGGATGATGATGTTACAGACCCTTTAACAGAGTCTAGACCAGAGGCTAGCTGGTCCCTAATGGCTCTGGGGTGAACGGTGATGGGGTTTTGGAGGTTTTCTTTATGATGTATGGGTGGTGGTGAAGATGGTTTGGCAGGGCGGGGAGGGGGCTCAGGCCTGGCTGTGGAATGTATATTGTGATCCGGTTTTGAATTTAACTGCATTGTTTGTCTTTTCATTTGCTATTGCTGGGTTGGGAGGTTGACTGAGGGGTTGTTGACTGTCGCCCTGCTTGTCTGAAGCAGGTGGCACTTACAGCTAGATGTTGCTCTAAGTTCTTCTAACTTTCATTAGAGTAAACTTGATTTTCCCTTCGTGTCCCCCCACTACGTGGTACGTGGCGCCATTGACACCAACACATTAACTTCAAGTGATAAATAAAAAACAGCCTTTTGTTAAAAAACTAAATAGAAAAAATATTTTTGTTTCTTTTTAAAATGTAAATAAATATAAATTATATAAACAAACTAATAAATAAATATACAGCAAACTGAAACACTTAAAAGAGAAATATCAGTGCAAAAATAAACAGGCCTACAGAGAAGTAGTCTCAACATGGAATGAAAACTTTACATTTTTTCTGAGGTCAGAATGCAAACAAAAATGTAACATTAACACATTTAATGGCAGCAACAAGTTGGCAGTGTATGATTCGTTTCATGTTTATGGCCCTGAAATAGCTATCGAGTCAGATAAATAGAGTACATGGTCGTAGCCCTAAATTCAGCATCATTTGTGGAATAGATGGCCATACAGAAGATTTCAGTGTTTTCAATTCATTCTACTATCACGTTAAGCGCATGCATGCTTTGTACATGGCGAGCAGACATCCGCCAGCAAACCGGACTCCAGGGATCGAATTAAAGCTGCGAGACAGAAAGTAAAAAACACCTACGTTGCAAACACATCTTTGCATGCAGAGTTTGCATGTCACCTTCTCGGTGTCGTCTTTCACACACTAAAAATAATCCCACACTTTGGATGATTTCCTGCCCGACAGTCTAATAACTTTTTAATGACAAGGCGCAGCTCCCGAATGGAGTTTGAGTAACTAACTGACTAATGAAAACTTCGACTAAGACTCTTCTCATCGACTAACGGTTTGGTCGACTATTAGGGGGCAGCCCTAGTAATTTCAAGTGAAAAATGTTACACAGACACTTGTAAACATTTGGATGTTATGTCAGTAACCTAGCTATTTTAATATGGTCTATAGTGCAACCACAGTACTGTAGTCAAGAGCTTGCAGCGAGAGGATTCTCTTTGCACTACCATGCTGAAACGCTGTTATTTAACCAGATCTTGCTGACTTGGGGGTATCCACAGCCATGGATGTTTTTGAGACAAAGGCTTATGTACAGGAAAACTAAAAATCTATGATTATATTGAACTACAAAAAGTCCACATACTACTACAATGAACATATGTGCAACATCAACAATGAATTACCAACTGTCATAACATTAAAGTGGCTTGAAGATTTCCGTTTCGTTCTCTTTGGCGGTACCAATGGCGAGAAGCGATAATTGCAGGTGTGTTTTTGGACCTCACTTCCCAACTTCCCAAACAGTGTCACCTGAGTGTGTCGCCTGTGTGTGACAGTCAGGCACCTGGGCCACGGTAACTATGACACTTACTATTTACTGAATAAAAAATGGTTGTTATAAAAGTAACATTATGTACATAGTCATTCATTGTCTAACATTAGGCTAACATAAGCTGTCTTTACACTGCCGAGCCGGCTTAAAATGCTGCAGCAGACCTAGGGTAGAATTAGTGATGATCAATTTCCACAGACGTTCTTTATCCACTTTTTGCCCGGTATGAACAACTTTACACTGCAGAGAAGAATCCGCGGGATTCGCTGTGGCTCGTGCTATCATGTGTCTCGTGCACAATAAACATTGTCTTTCTCGTGAATGAATGTTGTGTGATATTTTTTGAAACAACTGCCTTGAAAAATGTTACCCCTGGTTTTTCTGGTTTTGCTAGCTAAACTGTACGAGAATAAAGCTGAGCTGGGTGTTAAATTAGCAATCAGAACAAGAAGAATAAAACAAAAACAAAGGAGATTTCATCAAAGGGCACCAAGGCTGAAGGAACATATGAGGAAGCGTAATAAAATAATAACAACACTAATCCATACTGCCATATTTTTTTATTTAGTTTTCTCCGGCTTGACATCTTTACACAGAAATCAGACCCGGCTCTGCTCCACCTATACCCCGGCTTTATTCCGATCATTATAATATATTGATGAACTTGATGGTAATGTAAATAACGGTAACGTTAAGGCCAGTTCAGATCAATGATTCGCAACGAGACAAAATGGTTTTAGAATGTTTCAGAGAAAATTGCAGCGGTATGAACTGGTTAGTAGCAGAGTCGTTGCCTCCCCTGGGGTCTCAAAAGACTAACCTTGTCAAATCACCAACTGCAGTTTTATAACGTTTACAATCAGACATCTTGGAATTTTGCAAGTTGCATCCAGTCTCCTTGCAAATCATTGATCTGAACTGGCCTTTAGTTATCTACATTGCAACGTTGTAACATTGTAGCATTGCATTCGAGAGACGGTTTGCGAAGTCGGTACTGGTCGGTAGCGTTAGCTAGCGTTTTTTCTAATTGTTAGCTGACATTAGATTGTTAATTACATTAGCTAGCTAGCTAACACAACGTTACCTAATATGAGCGATGCACTAATATGCACTGACTGTGCACAACGTTGTCTAATGTTGGCTTTCTTGATATGGTGTGGTAGATAGCGTTAGCTGTGCAAATAAATGTAATTTAGTAACATTACATTTTCATCAAATGTAATATGAAATCTACATCAACAAATAATATGACCTCTTATGCTACACAAAAGAATTTTAGGGTTCCATAACACTAGCAGACACCGGAAGAAAAAAAAAAACAGTACGCCGCTCACACTCAGAAGTGAGTTGAAGAGCCAGCCTGTTGCGTTAGTTCCGCCTACCCTCTCTGGCAGACCAACCACTGATGGGTGATGGAAAACGTGTCACTGTGCGCCGCTTGTGATTTTTTCCCGGGAATGTCGCCACAGACACCCAGTTCTTTAATCATAAATAATAATAATAATAATAATAATAATAATAATAATAATAATAACAATATAAATTTATATAATAATAGGCTCAATCACCATTGTGTTACCTAATTCAGCGATATATAGTGACTTAACAGACACTTATTTTAATGAAAATCTTCGAGATTGCCACTTTAATATAACAATTGTGCAAGATAATTTTAGTGTTTAGATATTTACATTGATAGATAAAATAGATCACTAGCTAGCTTACTAGCTAGCTAGTTATATAGACAGATAGATAACTTAGATTTCTAGGTAGCTAGACAGATACATCATGAGATAACTAACTAGCCAGCTAGCGAGATAGAGAGACAGATCGATAGCAAGACAGTAAGCTTTAAATTCCCTCTAGCTTGTCATCTTAAAGAAGCTTCAAAACGGCTTACAAATCTGATTTCACCAACAACATATACAAATTATAAAAGACAAGACTTTATGAGAATCAACTGAAACTCGAAATGGTCAAAAATCGCATTTTGACATAAAACCTTGTTTATCTGAAAATGTCTCAAATGTATTAACCAAAAGAACTGGACAGAAGAATCCTTAGAATAGTGGTTAGTACAGTTGAATGCATCACACAACATTTTTGAACCTTGGACTTAAAATGGCGAGATCGTATGTAGCTAGCTAATCAGAATAGAACGACACAGCATCACACCTGCCGCTGAAGCACTCTGTCTGGCTGTGAGAATAGGGAATTTCTTTATATGGTCATACGGTAGTAGGACAAGCCACATTGCATGCACTGAATTAACTAAGATTTGGGAATTTTGTCGGAATTATTTTAAAAGATCAGACCCAGGGGTGACATTTCAAGGGATAGGATTAACTAATTAAACCATAATTTCTTGTGTAAAAAAATTATTGACTTTATTTTTCCTCAGAGAAAATTGGTCTATTTTCATGCTGTCCCCATTGACTTATCATTGGGTGGGTGGGGTTTCAGGTTCTTTTTGCAACCAGGCGTTGCAGTTCACTCTTTAGCCACTGGGGAGAAAGGCTTCAGAAAGGCAAGTTTTTGGTGCTTGGACGAGACACAATTACTGCCCAACAGGTAGAGGGCGCAAACGAGCCATGGATCGCTGCAAACTGGTTCGCTAGCTAACTTACTTAACCAACTTCACTTAGCTAGCTAGCTAGCTAGCTAACTAAGAAAGGAAGGAAGGAAGGAGGGGAGATTTAGCTCAGGAGGTAAGACCGATTGTCTGGCAGTCGGAGGGTTGCCGGTTCAAACCCCGCCCTGGGCATGTCGAAGTGTCCTTGAGCAAGACATCTAACCCCTAACCTCTAACTGCTCCGGCGAATGAGAGGCATCAATTGTAAAGCACTTTGGATAAAAGCGCTATATAAATGCAGTCCATTTACCATCCATTCTTCTTCTTTAAAAAAAAAAAAAAAACCACTTAACTGCTTGCCCACCCATGAAGCAGCAGCAGCAGAAGCCAGATATTTTGCCCTTTCTTGCACCAAAAAAATAGAGGCGCACGGTTCCCGGATGCAGAGGCACCATATGGCATACAAAGAAAGGTGGGTGTAGTCTGTGTATTTTGTGTGTGTATGCAAGATTTTGATTGGCATGTATAGGTGAAGGATTGGCTGGTGTCGGTAAAATGTCCAATGGGGAGACATTTTGTTTGTGGGATAGGTGGCAAGAAAAATAAGAATGAGAAGAAGAAGAAGAAGGAGGAGGAGGAGGAAACACAAAATCTCCTTAGTTTGGGGCTTGATTGTGTGGATATGTGAAGTTGTTTATGAATTCTGTCTGTTGAAATGGGGTCAGAATGTACAGAATTTAATGTTTTAAGGGCTGAGTGTCTGTGACTGTTGTGGTTATTTCTGTGGGGAACCCTGAAAAGTGCCGAACTCTCGGTGGTCTATAGGTATGGGGCATGCTGCCCTGCCAAGGCGGAGTAGGGGCTTCTTCCTTGCACGGCAGCTTTTCAGGCCATGGCGATGTAGGATTCTCTTAATGATGGATATAGATACTTTGGCACCTGATGCTTCCAACACCTTCACTAGTTCCTTTGTTGTTGTCTTGAGGTTCAGTTGAGCCTTTCAGGAGTTCGTTCAGCCCGAGGAGTTCATTTGTGTCTCCTTCCAGAACGATGAAGTGTCTGTGTGGTTCAAAGATTTTTATATTTGCGTACAATTGTTTGTACCTATGCTCATGGTACCTTCAGTTGTTTGGAAATTGCTCCTAAAGAGAAACCGGACTTGTGGAGGTCCACAATTTTTTTTATGAGATCTTGGCTGAGTTGCTTGGATTTTCCCATGGTATCAAGGGCAAAAAAGCAGAAGCTCTAAAGGTAAGCCCTTAAATACAGCCACAGGTGCCAATTAACTCCCAATTAACTCCTAATCATGACAATTAGCCAATCAGAAGCTTCCAAAAAGTAATTACATCAATTTCTGGAATCTTCCAGACTATTTAAAGAGACAGTTAACTTGGTGTATGTAAACCTTTGACCCACTGGAATTCTGATATAGTGATTTAAAGCTGAAATAAATCGGTCACTAATTGATTGTTTTAAAATTACCTCTGATGTGAACAGAGTAGATGCCTTAATTGACTTGCCAAAATAAATGTATGGTAAGATGAAATGTGCGAGTTGTGAAATGAGTTGTGAAAAACTGAGTTTGAATATCTTTAGCCTAGGTGTATGTAAACCTTTGGCCTCAACTGTAGACTTGTTAGTAAAATTAAAACAGTAGGAATTAAAGGACGTATTTCAGAGTAGATTCGGAACTGGCTACAGGGTAGAACACAAACAGTAGTAGGAGGGATATTATCTGAGCAGGGGACTGTTGGAAGAGGAGTCCCACAAGGATTGGTGCTGGGACTACTGCTCTTTTCATTTATATCAATGACCTTGACAGAGATATAGAAAGTACATTAGTCAAATGTGCAGATAATACAAAACTGGGAGGCCCAGCTAATATCTTGGAATCTACTAAAGTAATCCAAGATTTAAATAAAATCCAGAAGTGGGTGAAAACCTGGCAAATTAAATTTAATATAGCCAAATGTAAAGTTCTGCATGTGGGAAATAAAAAACATTAGGCAGGATAACTTTATGGGAGGAACAAAATTGGAGTGTGCTCCAATTTGAAAAAGACTTGGGATTAATTGATTGAGGCTTTTAAATTCATAAAGTAGATCAACAAAGTGAACTACAAGAGATTCTTCAGGTTGAGTTCTGTCAGTAGAACGAAGGGACGTAATGGAAATTAGCAAAAGGTGTTACGTTCACGACACTGGGGGACCCAAATGCAGGACTCGAACGCAGACAACTTCTGAGGTTCACAACCATGAAATTTATTAGCACAGTACAGGAACGAATAGAGAGAGAGGAAACTGGAGCTGTTGAAGCGGAGGCAGGTCGTAGGGCATAGCCAGGTGCAGGAGCTGGTTCAGCGTAACGGCACAAGGTGGATCGTGGCAGGGAGCTGACTGGAGTCGGACCGGATGCGGAGCTGTCACGGGGCTGGCAAGACGAGGACTGAACAGGGCGGAGCTGGACTGGCACGGTTGGACTGGACCGGACTGGACTGAACTGGACCGGACTAGGAGGCCGACGAAGGGCGAGCTGGATCCGGCGAGCTGAAACTTAAAAGGGGTTGACGAGACAAAGACAGGACCAGAAAACAACCTCGAGGACGGGACTACGAACAGGACAGGTGACAAACATACAACAAGACAGGACCTGGGATGTAATGGACAGTGTAGGGGGGAAGCAGGCAGGTACGCAGATCTGAGAACGAGAATAAAGAAGTACAGAGTTAATTCGGGGAAATATCGTGGAGCCGACGTGGAATGTTAGACGGGCTGAGACAACGATCTGGCGAAGATCTGTAGATGAGCCGAGAATATAAGCAGGAGATGAAGCATGCGGAATGCAGAGAACACAGGTGAGTGATATTAACCTAACTGCTGGCTGAGGGCGAGAGTCCGCCTACACTGCACCAGAGAACAAAGATCGTACGAGAAAAGACAAGATGCGTAAGGCAAACACAAAACACGAGAAACACGAGGGATATGACAAAAGGTAAATTCCATACAGACATTAGGAAGAGTAGTTCTTTTCACACAGAGCGTAGTCAATGTGTGGAATAACCTGCCAGGTCACGCAGTAGAGGCAGAATCTCTGGGGATTTTCTTTTTTTAAATTTATTAAAAAATAAATAAATTCTTTATTTCCATTCTACAGTTATTCCCCCCCCCCCCCCCCCCCCCCCAGAAAAAAAAAAAAAAGAATTCATTGGATCGACAGACAGACAGACAGGCAGGCAGGCAGGCAGACAAACAAACTGACAAACAGACAGACAGACAGGTAATCAATAGACTGAGAAGTGGATATTTGCAAACAAGAGTGGGATCAGGCCATATTGGGAAGGGTACCCAGCTATGCCTGCTGACACTCAGATAGGAGAGAAACGAGATAGAGGTAGTGCAATAGAGGAGAGAAGAAAAACGAACAGAAACAAAATAATAATAATAACAACAATAAGAACAACAATAATAATAATCATAATAATAATGACAACAGTAATAACAGCAACAATAATAATAATTAAAGCCGCAATCGGCTTTGGGAGGGGTCCAAGCATTGGCACCATCGCGCCCCCTATGGAGCGATTTTAAAATAGCTTTGTCCTCATGATCATATACCTTCACCCAACATATCTACTGAATATCATGATGATTGTATAAAATATTGATGACTTATGGCCAATTTTGTGCTAAGAGACGCTGGCGGATGACTTAGTTGCGTCGCCATGGATGTGTCCTGGTCGCTTCCCATAAAGGCCTTGACTATGTTGTAACACTCAGATGGCATGTCATAACACTTAGATGGCCCGGTGTGTATGTACAGCTGCAGCGCTTCCATGCCGCAACTAAAAAATGGTGTCACACTAGTGTTGTCACGATACCAAAATTTTGACTTTGATACTGATACCAGGTTTAGTATCACGATAATTGATACTGAAACAATACTGATTCAATACTTGGTACCTAACGATACTGAAATTAACTTAATAGATCAGAAATGTAATGTCCACAAGGGTTGACCTCATTTTCGAATTCACGGCTTATTAAAAACTGGTTTATTAACAACCTTTAAGTTGAAGCCTGTTCAACATATCAATAAGCATAGGCCTATAGTGTTACAACACTTAACCATAGAAAACTATATTAAATATATTTCAAAAATTAAACAATTGTAAAGTAAATTATCTTTAAACAGGTCTTTCACTTTAAAATTGATCTAAAAACAGCATATTTAAATAACAATACAGCATCTTCCTGTAATAAAATATTTACAAATTAGAACAGCTATTGCTACTGAAGTGAGGTGAGTCTAAGCTTGCGCTGTATCAATGACGAGAATGCACAAGCGCACGTCACCTCACTTGCCAACCTTAGTTGCTACTGCCATCTTGCGAAGATACTGACAAATTACACTTTTCATCTTCTCAATCGGTAATGCGGGAGACACATTTCCCTGGCTTTTACATTTGACGCAAAACTACAGAACGTCGGAAAATTCTATTACGAACCGTTTCTTTTTTTTTTTAAAGTACCGAAAAAGTGCTGAATTTTCGGTATACTGTGCAACATTACATCAGACACATACCTATTCCAATCCATTGCTCAGTTTAGCAGATAATGCACATTTCAGACCGCCTCAGAGACAGATATAATAACACAATACTCATTTTAAATAAGAAACACGACATTGAGAAAAAAAGAAACAGACGAAATATCAATTCGCGACCTGCGTGCTGCGTGCAGAGTAGCCTACCGTATTATTTATTTAGACATTGGCAGATAAGAAAATTTTTGGTTACGCTGACCTATAAAACGCTATTCCAAAAGCAAAATCAGACATGTTATACATCGTTAGAAAGCTTAAACTCTCACCTACTGAATAAATGAATTGTCAATCAAGCCAAATTGTACTAAAAAGGGCGACAACGCCGTCAGCAACAGGTGTGGTATTATGCACAGCTATTTTTGAAGGTAGCCTACCCAGGCATCACAAATGCGCGTATATTTCACAAACAATGTCCAAGACAATATATGACCACTCAGTCGCAAAAGGGACAACTCTATGCATAAAACCAGTGGTAAGATTGTATATTTATTCAATTTTTAGTCCAAGATATTGAATGTTAAATGACATGGAATAATTTTTAAAAACTTTGTCTCGTTTATTTCGTTATTCAGTGAGCAGCGTTTTCACTGCTGTATTGGCATATTTTAGGGCTAATGTCGGGTTTATCTTTTTGCTACGGAATATTACATTACAGGCATTTGGCAGACGCTCTTATCCAGAGCGACGTACAACATAGTGTATAACCATAACCAGGAACAAGTGTGTCGAAAACCCTAGAGAGAAATACCGTTCCAAGTGCAGGGAACAACCGCTAGTTCAACTTGGACCCTGGCTGTAGGTTAAACTGATTAACACTAACACAAACAAGAACAGCAACAACGCAGTCAATGCAAAAAATTCAAGCAATAGTTAAGACGAGTGCATTAAGTCACCTACGAAACAGCTGCCTACTTACAACCCTAAGCTTACAGTCAATTTAGAGATTAAATTGAGAATACGATTTCTCTCAGCATAATGACGAATTCAAAGAGTAAACAAACTCACCTGATATTGTCTTCAAATGGATCCATGCCAAAGAAAAGTAATGATTCATCCTCTCAAAAAGCTTTTACTAACAAGCTTTTAGTAGCCTAGCATGCACTCTGGCTGGCACTGTCTTCCATTGCTTCTCCGACGTTCAGACCCTCCCCTCACTGATAAAAACTAGATCCTACGGTGTCGGATTGCTTCCGTCGCCATGGATGTCTTCTAGCCGCCTGCCGTAAAGAAGTTTACTGGATGTCGTAACACTTTAGATTTGGAGCTACAGTTCTTCTGCACCCCAACTAATAAAAAAGTCCAAATGGCGGGCAAAAAATATGGCGGACATAGATGGTCCCAATAGCAGTTGTAGAGCACATTCAGATGCATCGTTCAATGAAGTTTTGTGTTGATCTGACTTACGGTGTGGGAGTTATGACCTTTTAAACATGACCCTTTGTTATAGCGCCACCATCTGGCCGACATGGGTTATTTGTAGTGCCTGAGTAGTGGGGGGCCATAGGAACCCACCTACCAAATTTGGTTGGTCTACAACTTATGGTTGCTGAGCCTTAGACATTTTAGTGGAGAAAGCTTCCACGCCCCAACTAAAAAGTCAAAATGGCGGGCAAACAATATGGCGGACATAGTTCCTCCCAATAGCAAAGTTGTAGAGCATGTTCAGATGCATAGGTCGATGAAGTTTTGTGTTGATCTGACTTATGGTGTGGGAGTTATGGCCTTTTACGCATGATCCTTTGTTATAGCGCCACCATCTGGCCGACATGGGTTATTTGTAGTGCCTGAGTAGTGGGGGGCCATAGGAACCCATCTACCAAATTTGGTTGGTCTACAGCTTATGGTTGCTGAGCCTTAGACATTTTAGTGGAGAAAAATAATAATAATAATAATAATAATAATAATCCTAACAGATACAATAGGGTTCCACCAGCTTCGCTGATTGGACCCCTAAAAATGTGGCCTGGCCTCCCCATCACAAGCATCAAAGCAAATGTTATTGGGGGAATTTTAAATTCCTCTGATACCCTAATCTAGGCAGACTATGGGTCTCACCTCCATAGAAGAGACAAACCAGATGACACAGGACACCATATCGGGGGCTGGAGACCCTGCATACCTAACATTTCCCATTACTTTTAGTTTGAATACAATCTATAGGTAGGCCAGTCCTTGCCATAAATTATAAATTAGTCTGACCCCCTTTCCCTTCTTCCCTAAACCTTAACTTGGCATCACTCAATCAGGGCAAACAAGCCATGCTGGGTAAGGTATTTGAGATGGCCACAGGAAGAAGTTTTGTGTTGCGTTTGGTTTCGGAGCCTGGAATAAGAAGAGTTTTCCTCTTTTTATTTTGGTGGTGGTTCCTTGGTTCTGTGTTTTTAGCTGGTTTTATTTTCATCCTCTGGCAAGGTCTGGCTTATCCGTCTCTCGCTCTCTTTTCTTGTATTTCCTAGTCAATTGTTAATGTTTTGAATAATGTCTTCCCGTTTTGTAATTTAGAAGTAGTGTGCCTGCATTCAATAAAGAATTATTATTAAAATTTGTTAATCTAATTGACTGCTTCATATTGAATTATGTCAACATAATGAGCAAATTACCTGTGTTAATTAACATTAAACATTGAACCAACTTAAAAAGTCAAACGCATTGATGAGTAAAATTTTGATCTATTAAAGAAATTAAACACCATTTAAAATGCCTAAGGTCTCCCCAAAAGGACACTATATCTAGATGGTTTTCAATACCATCTAGTGTCCCTAATCTCCAAATCTGAAGTCCTCTCCATGACCTCTCTGGGTACCAACCCTCACATTTTCTCTTTAGATGGTGTTCTATGACCATATAACTGAAAAAAAAAAATGTTTTGTATAGCAACTCAGACCTGGCATAACTGTAAGAGCTGTTACATTTATACAAACGGGGACATCATGTTTTTTATATAATGCAATTCACAAACAATTGTCACAATATGCTTCACAGACAACCCTGGCCAAAAGGCATAGCATATTGAGACTTATAATAAGAGACTAAATAACCATTTCTTGATAGTGTTCAGTTAAAAATGGTACAACCAGTATTCTTAGTTACTGTACTTCAAAAAGCATGAAAAATCCACATTTCTCTCCACAAAATTATATTTAATTTCTGTTTTTGGTCCCAATTTGGCTAGGGCTGTATTTTGCCATAGTCTTCAGCCAATCACAATGGACCGTTACAATAGATGTGATCAGTATGTGTGTCACATGCAATAAAACAAATATATCTTTGATGAAGAACACAGGATGAAAAGATCAGATTAACAGAGATGTATCTGTATTTTTCCAAACTGGGAGAATTTTCAGAGATAGATGACTATATATGCTCCAAACATGCAGAAACAAGACACAATTTAAAGTTTTTAGTTTTACTGTGCAAGACAAATTCCCTTGTGGGATATTCTGTTTTTTCCACTGCATATTTATCTGTAAAAAACATAAAGTTATTATCAAAGTAAATATCAGTATTGTTACAGTCTTTCAACTTCAGCACCATGGAGAGAAATGCTGATATTCCAAGTATAGAATTCCAAGTGCCCAATGGAATACAGTGCCTACTGTTGCCTTGGCAACGAAGATGCCAGTATATGCCATTTGAAAAATTCTTTCTGCTTTGTAGAACTCCAGTAAATATTATGTTTTAAATGATCATGTGTATTATGACATCACAATGGATGTCCTTCACTATATATGCAACTCACTGATTCAATTACACACAATTGCTATTCTTAACATTATTTGAAATATTGCATTGGTTACATTATTGGTTTAATGTATTAATTTACTTGTATTGTTTTTCAGGAATTGTTGTTAAAAAATATATTTAGCATAGCATATGAGCATGCCATCCAACGTGTTTTCACACTGGCGGCTGCTTATCCTTCCCTTTTCTCTTTTCCTTGTGCTTTTCCTAACACCTGTGACAATTTCCAACTTCGGTAAGTTGAGGAGGGTGAATTTTAATTTGAAACCTGTGACCCTGGTTTTTTTTATGAATACTGTGGTGTACATTTCTAGAAAATACTGTAGTTTAATAATAGGGGTTTTTATGTAGGAGGGTATATTCCTATAATGTACAGTACCTTGTTTTGCTTGTATTAAAGAGAAGGCACTGTTCTGTGAATTTTGATTTCAGTAATATTTTGTCTGTAATCAGTATTTCCTTCGTTTTTTCCCCAGTGCAAATTTCCCCTGTGATCCCTACACTCTCTACTGATGGACTTCTTCAGCTGTCCGACTCGGTACATTATGCTAGTTTGTGAAGGATTTATTATTAATTACAGCATGTATATTATGTGATACATTGATATCACAAATACCACATTGCCATGGGTTTTCTTCCTCAAATAACCTTGATGAAGGGTATTTTAACTGATGGGGATTGGCCTATTATGTACCCAGCTGGGGCTTTGTAAAATCAATAAATATCATGTTGTTTTTATGAATCTTTTTCAGCTTATCACCCATCTACCAGAGGGCTGGAGACCAGGCCCTAGCATAGGAGATACCATCCTACTCCTGCTATGGGTGTTGACAGTATGGAGGACCGGGTCAGCTGTAAGCTGCTCTTTCACTGTGTCTGCTGCCTGCAAATAGTCCCAGAGCCCTTACCTATGGCTTTCTCCATGATTACATGATCAAAACTTGTTCAGCTACGGTAATACAGTGAAGTTTATGTCAAGGGTATTGACTATTTTTTTCTCTTCTGTCTCCCTTCTGTTGTCCTCAGGTAAAAAACAGGATATACCAATGTAAGTTCAAAACAGATTATTGAGCACATTAGTATATTTTTTAACACCTTACAGGATTGATTACACATGTGTCAGCACTTTAGTGAATAAGAAGGTTTGATTTTAACCTTGGGTTTTCATTTTGTTTAGGGACTAAAAAGAAGGTAGCGAGACTTTCTGCGGAAAGAAATGCTGCCATAAATGAAATTTTAGATCTGCACAAAAAGGTGAGTTTCAGACTCTCTTTTTTATGATTTTTGCTATATTTGTTGGGAATACCTTTTACTAATAATTTCTCGCACTTGTCCATTTTAGAAAGAAGACCTTGAAGACCAGTTCAAGAGGATGAGGAACACCATAACTTCCCTCATGATGGACTATTGGCTTCTCAAAGTAAAGAGTGAACATTGTGATTTCCAATAAATCTTAGCATTGTGCTACATTGTGCTATCTTTACATCAGAAATACCTTCATAGCTGTGATTCTTGCATGTACTTCACGACAAAAATAAGAGCATTCACCGATTAGACATTTTGTTGAATTTATTGTATACAGTGTATTTTTTATACAATTATATAAATTTGAAGAAACAAAACATTACAATATCTCATGACCATTTCAATTTATATCATTTACTTTTCAAAAAGGAGTCATGCAAGGCATACGAAGCGAGAACTTTGGCTTCAGAGAAGATGAATCATGGACTGAAGATCAACCTAGAGAACCAGTTGAAAGACCTGGAAACGGAGGCAGAAATCTTAAGAACCAGCCTGAAGATGACTGCCAAACGACTGCAACAGCACGAGGGCTATCTACAACAGTAAGTTTCAAACTTCGGAGGAGGAAGCTTTGAAGTGACAGGACAATGGTTTTATAATAATTGTTGTTGCAATGATATTGGTAAATGTAAATGTAACCGATAAGATAAGCCTTTCACTCTGGATTAAGCCCTGCAGTATGGCAGAAACTGTGTCCGTACTGAATTTTTAAAATTTTATTTGTGGGGAGGGATATATACAGTTATTGGACATAATAAAGGCATTTAAAGAATAATCTGTAAAAAATAGTCTCAACACCGGGTGGTCTCTATCGGTGGTCTGTGTTTCTTAGGAAACTAGTGCAAGAGAAAATGCTTCGTCAGGAGTCAGAAGCAAGACTGTACTCGGAACGTAAAGCTTCTGAACAGACCACAAAGAAAACGAACGCGGACCATGAAAAAAGAGAGAGTTCATACAAGAACCAGGTGAACAAGTCCAGCTAATCCACATTCACTGTAGTACTTTTCCCATTGCATACATCACTTGTTTAAATTTTTGTTATTGTATGCACACTGAAGAAGATTTGGGAACAATGCTAATCATCATGTTTCCTTTCCTTTGCTTCTCCAATTCCAGATTGAGGAACTCACAAAAATTTTGACTAACATGGAAACACTGCTGCACTCTGCCAAAGTTGAAAATGAGATGCTGAAGGTGAGAAGCTGAAATGGGCCTATAATTCACGAGCCAATATTGTCAATAGCACTTTGATTACTTTGTGATCATGTGACTCATGGCAGAAAGTGTAGCAATTTCTTGTTTCCACAATTTAATATTTAAAACAGGAATCCAGCAAGGCCTACCAGGCAATGACCGTCAATTCGGCTAAAGAAATCCTTAGGGTCAAGACAATCATTGAAGAGGAGCGTAGCAGACACCATGAAGAGATTAACGACCTCAAGACCCAGCTAAACATGGTCACCATTCAGGCTCAGGAAAAAGAGACCACTTTACAGAAGTAAATATCAAGTAAAACTGTCGTGAAAAATGGGCTTTGACGTGACAGACATAAAAATCAATGCAGGATAATGATGGTGTAATAATAATAGTTGTAATGATACTTATTTAAACAGCTGACACACATTGTCCTTATTAAATGTAACTGATAAAACAGTCTTAATCCTAGATTTGTCATGCAAAATTCTAGAAACTAGATCGTTGTACTGTAAATTCGTAATTTGTTCAAAATTTTATGGAGGATGTAACTAGATATGGGACATAATGAGAAGTATTTGAGAGTACAGGAGTAGCAATATAATATTGATAATAATTGTGCACTCAAGGACTTAACACTCCCTGCTCTGCTGTGGTCCGTGTCTCTTAGCAAACTTGCTCAGGAGAAGGCCCTCTACCAGGAGACAAAGGCTGAATTAAAAGAAACTAATTTGGAGTGGGAAGAGAAACAGGAATTAGACAAGGCTCAGGTGACAGCGAATGCTAGTGTAATACTTCTCCCACTACAACAATCACATGTCTGTTGTTTTGGATTTGATTTATTAATTTATTGGTTTTGAAACTAACTGCAGTCCCTAAATTGGACAAACAAAGTTCCCTTTGTTTGTCCAATTTAGATCAAGGAACTGTTAGAGCGACTGGCAAGTGCACAAAATTTAGCCACATCTACCAAATCTGAAAATGAAGAGCTAAAGGTAAGAAGCTGATTTGGGCGTCTTGGCCCACATGCCAAAAATGTCAAAAATGCCGTACGAATGTGGTTATCATGTGAGATGCCTGAAAAGATCAAAAAGTGCTCAAAATGCAGATACTAAGCGATTTCATTTTTAAACAGGAGTCTTGCAAGGCCTTCCAGCTAATGATGAAAGATTTGACTGAGGAGATGCTTGGGCTGAAGGAGAACAACATGCAGGAGCGTGGCATCCATCAGGATGAGGTTCAGTCCCTCCAGAAGAATATTGAGATGATGACCATCAAGATGGAGGAAAAGGAGACCGCTTTACTGCAGTAAGTATCAAGCAAAATACCATGCGCAAGAAGGACTTTGAAGTGACAAGAGGTAAAAATGATTTTGGTGTTTTAATAATGTTTGCTGCAGTGACATAGTATAAATAAATCTCAGATTTTAGTGCTGCTAATGTTTCTTTGTGAAACTGCCACCACTAGATATAACAGACAGCACCATCTGTTTGGAGGCATAGTCCAAATACAAAAATCTGGTTGGAGAAACGTATAATGCATCGTGCTATTTTAAGGAAATGTGATTCCTTTAAAATGAATTGTACAGTGGAAAGTTGGAATTTGTGCTTTGCTGAATCCCTTGGACTCTTGTATGTCACAGGAAACTGGCTGAAGAAGAGGCCAGGACAGCCCAAGCGAATGTGAAATTCATACAATATAAAGACGACTTAATCAAAGTGACTAAAGATCGTCAACATTTTCTGAAGAACGAGGTGAGAAAATTTACCCAGAACTAACAGCCGTATGATAGTGTAATAACATTTGTTTCATATTATCCAGTGAAATAGCAGTTTACTTAACTTTTTCTCATTAAATAACTTGTGATAATTAGGGATTTCGATGACCATAGTGTACATTAACCAAGTGCAGAAGTTTGTATTTCCATATTCATCTCCGTGGTGTATGCTCTGACTTACATTCAATCAATCAAGAATGAATTAATCTAGTGAGTTCTCTCTTTTCAGATTAAACATTTTCAGGGCAGAGCAGAGGATAATTTGGTAAGACATCCGGACACGTTCACATTTTTATGAGCACGTTAGCTACTTCATGCATCTGACCACAGCCAGATGTTAATTCCTCTCCCCCTACGCCTCTAGATGGCTTATCGAGACACTGAGAAACAGCTAGCCAGGGAAAGGAGGAAGACAGCTGATCTGCAGAGAAGGTGGGTTCAGTAGAGAATTCCACTGAAATTGGATAGTGACCAATACTGAGACAAATAACATGATTAAATGATTAAATCTGTTAATCAGAGGCTGAATACAATCAGTCAGATGCTGCGAGTGTGAATTCACTGGACTGGGTTCCAAATTGCGGAAAGTTTTTGTAAGGTAAAGACTAGGGACAGAAATCAACAGGAACATAAAGAATCTGAGGCTGACACACGCAGATTTGCTTCATGTAATTTAGCTCACTAACAAACAATTGCCTAATGTTAACATGCGAAAGAAAACCTTTACATCACATTAGCCGAAACATGGTTTTGATACATTACTGAATCTATTTTTCCCCCATCCATAGTAAATACTGGGTTTTGCCTGAAATGCATTTGTTGGTTTTCAGGCTGGATTCACTGAACGAAAAGTTGGTTGGATGTTCCCAGACATCCTATTGGGCACTAGGTGAGTTCTGGGCCCTGTTGAATAGTACATCCTGCTATGATATAGGATTCCATTGTGTGGTTGTGTCCCATGTACTGGGATACCCACAGAGCAGCAACAAACTGGGCTTAATGTCACCCCAGAGGGTTTCAGTCGGCAGGATAATTCTGGTGTCATTGCAAGCATGCAAGTTCATCGGACAGTTGCAGTCTGATAATGGCCTCAAGTCTTTCCCTTATACTTTAATAAATTGTCATTTAAGATTTATTGTCTTCTCCCTGGTTATTTTATGATCTGTCCCTTCCAGATGCCACTGCTCAGGGAGGTTGTCAATATAATTCAGAAAGATTGGTATGTTTAAAAAAAGATTTTTTTTTAAACACTGTATCTGTGATTATAACTGTGAGTAATTCATATAATTCATCATAATTGGTGGTGCATCACAACTGGAGGTGCAGTCATCATTTGAACCAACATATTTATTTGAATGGATTTGGATGTTTGAAATAGTCAGTCATTAGCCTGGTCTGACACTAAATATCTGTGAAATGTTTGATTTCCAATTATTAGTTGATTTATTTGATGAAAAACTAACATGAATTTTCCTTCCTTTTCCTACAATTGAAAGGCATTGGATCAACACCGCCAAGAGAGACAGCCAGCCTTCAGAGCCCGTAGAGGAATAAGAAATATTCTTATTAAAATGATTTAAAAAGTGAATATTTGTTAGTGTGATTATCATTACCCTGCAATAATAGAAGGGAGAAATATAGTTCAAGAGTTAAATATAATTTGGTTTAGGTAGAAAATGCTAATGTTTCTGGTTTTTAAAGATACTAGTTTTAAAATAAAGTGAATATTACTTTACAAACAAAAATGCTTTTGAGAAAAAGTACATGAAAATCAAAACAAGGACCAAAGTTTAAAATAAAAAGTGTAAAACATGAACATGCTTAAATGAATGACGCTTGAGTCAATTGAAATACAATGTGAAGGCTCCTTTTAAAACAATATATACTTTTTGAGAATGAGAGTGAGTGAAATGCACACTAATTAGTCCTAAAGTTGTACACATTTTTCTTGACTTCTGTCTGCAGGAAAGGGTTGCAGCTCTTGGTGCCTGCAGAAGATGAGATGTTATGCTAAGTCCTCCTCAAAAATGCTAGCATGGGAGCAGGCCATGCCCCCTGAACAGCCTACGTCCCTTGTAGCAGCTCTTCTACCACAAGTCAACAGGAAGCCAGCTAGACCAATAGCAGCCATTTCAGGTGAGCCAATTCAGGCCATAACAGGCCTTAATGTCTTTAACAACCGACAAATTGAAAAGCTGTGTCAGTTCTGGTGTTTCATCAGCAGATACCCAGCCAAGGAAAGACATACCCACAATCATGATCGTATTATATACAGTGAGCTCCATAATGTTTGGGACAGAGATATTTTGTTTTTCTGGATTTGGCTTTGTACTCAATTCTAGATTTGCAATTAAACAATGCCCATATCGCTAAAGTGCATTCTCAGCATTTATTACTGGATATTTTAATACATTTTGGTTTCAACATGTAGAACTAACAGCCCTGACTAATCATAAACATGTGTGAAGTCATTAGTCCCAAACATTATGGTATCCTGAAATGGAGGGAATGAGTGTAAAAATGTGCTGTAATTTCTACATGTTGAGAATTCAGTTAATATATGTGCATTTATAACAAACCATAAAAGTATATATATACACATGTATTTTCTAATTTTACCAGCAATAACACAAAAAGATGAGTTTTACTTAAAAAATTAATAAAGACATGAGTTTTCTTGAAATAGCCACTTTTGGCATCAAATACAATTGAACAGCATTGTTTTAGTTGGAGGTAGAGGGGTAATGCAATAGAGTGAAAAATTATCTACCTTACGTTTTTTTTAAACCATAGGTAACCCAAAACCTTCAGTCGATTAATTAATTAATTAATAAATTAATTAAAATTGCAATAAATACGGCAAAGAAGAAGCATTTAGGCTAGATCTACAGTAAACATATTGTGGCAAGAACGATATTCGCTTTGAGAAGTTGCAAAGAAGCCTATGGTTTCAAGGTGCATTGTTCAGCACATACTTAGAAGGGTTAGCTGATGGACAGTAATGTTAACAGGAGAACACCAGGAAGATGAAAATGCTCAAGACATAACTTGTGTTGTCAAATGAAAGAAACCATCATAAAACTGCACCACAACTACAAGAAGAACTCAATGCAACTAGAGTTAAACCAGTTTCCCCAAAACAGTGAAATGGCGACTATGATCTGCTAGTCTAAAAGGATGTGTATCTGCGAAAGAACCCTTTCTACGCGCTGTTAAGAAGAAGAAAAGACTCCGGTGAGTCAAGCACCATCAACACTGGACCAAGAAAGATTGTGAAAAGGCAGATACACACCCTTTTTGACTAGAAGATCGTAGTTGCCATTTCACCGTAGTCAGAGAAACTGGTTTCTCTCTAGTTGCGATGAGTTCTTACTAAGGTGCAGTTTCATGATGGTTTATTTTGCTACGCCTCAAGATATTTGTGCAACTGGCACCTACTAATGGTAAACAAACACAGAGCTCAGTTTCCCTGCCCAGAATAGAGTTATTGGGACATATCCCTGGAGCCAGGCCTTGGGGTGGTGTCCGCAGGCTAGCGCCTGGTGGCTGAGCAGCCCGCGTATCTCAGCCGGGCCAAGCCCAAAAAGATTACGTGGGACAACTGAGTAGGCCCACCAACCGCAAGGCTCAGGGAAGGGATCGAGTGCAATGCCCATCAGGCAGGTGGAAGAAACAGGGTCGATCCAGGTGTCATCTGCCCAGACGACAGAAAGAAGGAGCCGGGGCTGGTGTGTGAGGCTGAGAGGTGCCAACTAGTTGGGCTCACCTCTACTCACAGTGTTGGCTCTGGAACCAAACCCTGGATCTACCCAGTTTCTGCCCCCTTTCGGAAAGGTATTGCACCCGATCCCTACCCTGAACCTCGCGGGTGGTGGTCCCACACGGTTGTCCCCATGTAATCTTTTTGGGCTTGGCCTGGCTGAGATATGTGGGCTGCCCGGGCACTGGTGCTTGCCTGCGGACACCACCACCAGTCCTGGCTCCAGGGATGGGTCCAGGTAACCCTATTCTGGGCATAGTAAACTGAGCTCTGTGTTTGTTTACTAGTTTGTCTGTCCAGGTGGACAAATATCTTGTGGTGTAGCTAAATAAACCATTATAAAACTGCACTATATTAAGAACTTAATGCAACTAGAGAGAAACCACTGACTGACTACAGTGAAATGGCACCTACAATCTGCTGGTCTTAAAGGACGTTCATCTGCCTTATCACAATCTTTCTTGGTCCAGTGTCGATGGTGCTTTACTCACCGGAGTCTTTTCTTCTTCTTAACAGCGTGTAGAAAGGGTTCTTTCGCAGATACACATCCTTTTAGACTAGCAGATCATAGTCGCCATTTCACTGCATCGAGGAAACTGGTGTAACTCTCGTTGCATTGAGTTCTTCCTGTAGTTGTGGTGCAGTTTTACGTTGCTTTCTTTTGCTAGACAACACAAGTTATGTCTTGTGCCTCTTGATCTTTCTGGTCTTCTCCTGTTAACACTACTGCCCATCAGCTGGACCCTTCAGAGTGTGTACTGAACACTGAACCTGAAAATCTTAAGCTTCTTTGCAATTGCTTGCTGGGAACAAACTTGCAACAATCTGCTTATTTGGTTCCACACATTAAAGGCTAACTGCATCATTTCTTGCAACAGCCTATTTTACAGGCTAAAGGTTTTAGGCTACCGGTGATTTAAAAATAACGAGTTAGTTAAGATTTCAGTCACTTTAACTACCTCTCCATCTCTCTCCCATCCCTCCACCTCCCACATTGTAAAATAATTTGTTCATTGTAATCAAAGACAAAGAAGACTATTTTGAGGTCATGACTTAATATTATTCAGTAATATTAGTAAAAGTCATCTTTTTGTGGAATTGTTGGTAGAAATAACAATGAATACTAGTACTTGGGTTTGTTATTAGTGCATTAATTTGAACTGAATTGCATTTATTCTACAATTGATGCCTCTCATTCGCCAGAGCAGTTAGAGGTTAGGGGTTAGGTGTCTTGCTCAAGGACACTTCGACATGCCCAGGGCGGGGTTTGAACCGGCAACCCTCCGACTGCCAGACAATACTTTCTATACTGTACAATACATATTTATATATATATTAGAAAAAAGTAATTACAAGGTCACAGCAAATACACTAAGCATTTAAAGGATGGTTAGGTGTCTATTGGGAGCTTTTTATCTTTTAATGTTCCCTCTACTTTGATTAAAATGAAAGATTGAAAAATGTATATAGCAAAATGTTTTCCTTAATAATGAGATCTCCAAATAATGGGTGATAATTGATCTGACCATATTTCATGTGTATAAGGCCATATGGTTCATTAGACATTATGTAAACCTTAATTTTTCATTTTGCCTGAACTTAACCAAATACATTTAAATGGAAATAAAACCAATAAATAAACCAATAATCACGCAAATGACTAACTAATACATTCCTATATCAAACCAATGTACATCTTAATGAACCAATAGATGCATAAATAAATAACCAATATATGCGCAAATGACTAACCGATACATGCCTATATTAATGCTATATGAAAGTGAAGCCAACCAATAAACATAACAAACAAAATAATATATGTCTATGTGTGAATGACTAACAAATACATGTGTATAGCAAACCAATATAAATGTAAAGCAAACCAGTATATATGACAATCAAATCAACAGATGTGTAAATAACAAACCAATATAAAAGTAACAATGACAAAACAATATTTGCACAAATCAAAACCAATAAATGTGTAAATAACAACCAATATGCAAGTTTCTACGTCAAACCAAAATATATGTAAGCAACAAACCAATATATGTACAAATTATTCATTCATACATACGTATATCAAACCAATATGCATAAATGAAAAACCAATAAATGCATCAGCGAAAAACCAATATAGACGTAAATGACAAACCAACAAATGCGTCAATGAAAAACCACTACATGCGCATATCAAACCAATATACATGCCAAGCAACCAAACAACCAAAACATAATGGATTCATATGGATTATTTTTTCCCTGAATGGTGTCCCATAGTGTGTGGAGGTTTTTGTAATATCTGATTAACCATATGGCCTTACAAGCTTGACTTGTGGTCAGATCAATTCTCCATTTTTTGAAAATCTCATCGTCAGAAAAAAAAAAGGCTATATGAATCTCAAAGGGTTCAAAAGTACAAGATTTTATTTTAATTTTCAAAAGATTGAGTACATTCCAAATAAATAAATAGTAAAGCTCCCTATAGACACCTCAATATAAAGAACACAATACAAGTTTAGGGATTTTGGATTTTTCTTTATTTGAAGAAAAATAATACTATCGTGATGGTTGGTATTTTTTATTTGTGATTTTTTTAAGGAAAGGTCTTTCCTTGTTTATTTTAAAGCTGGGTATCTGCTGCTAACACAGAAACTCTCATGCGCTGCAGTTTTGTGGTTGACAAAGCCCCCAACTGTTGTGGCTTGAATGGTCTCACTAGAAATGGCTGTTATTAGCGTAGCAGGCTTCTTGTTGCCTTGTTGCAGTAGAGCTATGACAAGATATTCAGGGGTGTGGCTTGCCCCCTTGCTAGCCTTTTCTCGATGTCCCCATCTAGCATAACATTTCAGCTTCTGCAGGGAGCAACAGCGGCGGCCATTTTCTCTGGACAAAAGCCTTCGCAGAATCCGAGCAACTTGAAACTAGCAAGCATTTTACATCTCACTCATTCTTCTTCTAAAAAAGTATTTTTGTGTCTGAAGTTGCATTCACTGTATAGCATGAATTATTAAAATGAGACATTTTTTATACCTTTTGTTTCAAACCTTTACCACGTGGGCTTGTATTAGCTATATTTAAATTCTTGAAAAAGAAACTCATCAGACTTTTTGTAATTTAATTTAGCTTTTTCTCACCTTTTTTGCTTCTAAAGTAGCATTCACTTTGTTTTAAAGCTTCATGCTGAATCAACATCTTTCAGTGACCAATGATTGTTTTAATGTATAACCCTTCATGCAAATAAATTCCTTTTCTCCAATATGTCTTCGGCCTGGCCTAATTTATTACACACTAACATTTAAAAGCACCTACAGAAATGCACCAAGAATGTCTTTAAACCATTCCAAAGAGACACATCAAGAAACATACCAATGGGAAACAAAGGTCTAAGGTCACCCGAGCACCTGAATGGAAACCGGACAACTGGGGGGAAAAATTAAAACATAGGTACAGTATTAGCGTGTGACTGAATGAATTAATTCATTAATTAATCATTGCATTTATATAGCACTTGTCCGAACACTCAAAGTGCTTTACCGTGATGAGTGGGAACTCACCTCACCAACCACCCACCTGAATGCACCCACCTGAATGGTGAGTTAATGGTGTGTGTGATTGATTTGCAATAGATTGGTGTATTCCTGCCTCTCGCCCAATGCACGCTGGGATAGGCTTCAGCAACAACCACCACCCTGACCAGGAATAAGCAGGTACAGATAATGAATGGATGCATGGAAACATTCATCATTTTGACTGAAACCAGATTATATTTACTTCTCCTTCAATTTCTATGCAATAATAAAGACTGACTTTGTTCACAATTGTGTTGTACAAACAGGTTTTAAAAAAATTAGCTGCACACTCAAAATGCTTACTTTAACAACACAAGAAGATAAAATAGATATAACTCATAACATTAGGCCGCATCACGGTCAAGAGTCTCTCTCTCAAGAACTTAATTGTTGATCATTGTATTTGTTTAATTGTATAGTTCTTTTATTATCTATGTTCTATTGCCATCTTGCAGTCATTTCTTGCAGCCATTTCAATTACATTCATAACGTACTTGAGTCAAATATAATTAAAACCAAGGTATACACAGTCCAAAATTAGCATCATACCATCACATCAATTGTGTTACAACAAATGAAATAACTGTAACAGTAAATTATTGTAACAGTATATAAAAAAACACCCTATAATGTACATATGTTGTTATGTGATTTTTTTCTGCACATACTAATGTTAACAAGGAAACACATTTTGTAATGTGAGGCACACATTTTGTAACGTGAGACCAGCCACATCCTCAGATTACGAAGCATGAAGCTTTATTCATGAAAAAGACATAGCAACTTGTAGGATATGTAGTGTTTAGATATTGGCCTTAGAGAGGGAAACAGTGAATAATTAAAGCCGCAAGCGGCGTTGGGAGGGGTCCAAGCATTGGCACCATCGCGCCCCCTATGGAGCGATTTTAAAATGGCTTTTTCCTCATGATCATATGCCTTCACCCAACATATCCACTGAATATCATGATGATTGTATAAAATATTGATGACTTATGGCCAAGGCGTCACACTAGTGTTGTCACGATACCAAAATTTTGACTTTCATACCGATACCAGGTTTAGTATCACGATACTCGATACTGAAACAATGTTGATTCAATACTCGGTAGCTAACAATACTGAAAATACCTTCATAGATCAGAAACCTAATGTCCAAAAGGGTAATGGTAAATGGACTGCATTTATATAGCGCTTTTATCCAAAGCGCTTTACAATTGATGCCTCTCATTCACCAGAGCAGTTAGGGATTAGGTGTCTTGCTCAGGGACACTTCGACACGCCCAGGGCGGGGATCGAACCAGCAACCCTCCGACTGCCAGACAACTGCTCTTACCTCCTGAGCTATGTCGCCCCCATTTCGACACCTCATTTTCGAATTCACAGTTCATTAAAAACCTGGTTTATTAACAACCTTTAAGTTGAAGCCTGTTCAACATATTAATAAGCATAGGCCTATAGTGTTACAACACTAAACAATAGAAAAATATATTAAATATATTTCAAAAATTAAACAATTGTAAACTAAATAATCTTTAAACAGGTCTTTCACTTTTAAATAGATCTAAAAACAGCATATTTTAATAACAATACAGCATCTTCCTATAATCAAATATTTCCAGATTAGAACACCTATTGCTACTGAAGTGAACTGACTCGAAGCTTGCACTGTATCAACGAAGTGAATGCACAAGCGCACATCACCTCACTTGGCAACCTTAGTTGCTACTGCCATCTAGCGAAGATTCTGACAAATGACACCTTTCATCCTCTCAATCAGTAATGCGGGAGACACATTTCCCTGGCTTTTACATTTGACACGAAACTACTGAACGTCGAAAAATTCTAATACCCAACTGTTTCTTTTTTTTTTTAAGTGCCGAAAAAGTGCTGAAGTTTCGGTATACTGTGCAACACTACGTCAGACACATATTTCAATCCATTGCTCAGCTTAGCAGAGAATTCACACTTCAGAGCGCCTCAGAGACAGATAGAATAATAATACATATTTCAAATAATAAATACGACATTGAAAAAAAAACCAAACAAAAAATGAAATATCAACTTGTCATCTCTGCGAGCTGCGCGCAGAGTAGCCTCTTATCATTTATGTCGACATTGGCAGACTACAGCATAAATTGCGTCTTTTGTTTATATTCAATATTGGTAATTGCAGCGAGAAACTGCAGCTACACAAGAAAGTTTGTTATATTATGGTAGCAACGGAACGAAGCGGACTATATATATAGGCTATATTGACCGTCATTGTTTTATTATACCAGCGTGTTTTCGCGTGTTTGTAGAGAAACTCAGATACTATCAATAAAAATGGTTTAGCTGTATCTCAGCATAATGGTGGATGGGGATGGGACTATATGAAAACAATTTTCAACCGTCAACCATGTTTTGGCAATGTTCCAATACTCTCGTCATCACTGTTTATCACAAAAACACTACAGTGTGCAATATCCACATTATATAATACCATTAACCTATTTAAAGACACTCAATTTCAGAAATAACGTATAACTGAAATATTTTGAGCAGTAATAGTTACATAGCAATATGACATTTTATCTGTGTTCAGTAGTATAGAGACAGAGACAGTAAATCAATGACAAAGTCCTATCCACTTCTGTTTTGCGTCAGAAAACGATATCAGATAGGTCTATAAGCAAAGATATGGCTTCGCCATGCCCCGAAGTCCTCAATAATAATAGTACTCTACAAGAAATGATGAAAATCATTGACAACGTTTCGTTAGGTGCAGCGTCTTTTAATGCTGCCCCAGATGCGCAAGTGAATGCGATGATAAGAAAATTTTCCGTTACGCTGACCGATAAAACGCTATTCCAAAAGCAAAATCAGACATGTTATACATCGTTAGAAATCTTATACTCTCACTTACTGAATAAATGAATTGTCAATCAAGCCAGGCTGTACTAAAAAGGGCCGTAAACAACAGGTGTGGTGTTACGCACAGGTATTTTTGAAGGTAACCTACCCAGGCATCACAGATGCGCGTATATTTCACAACACAAACGGATTGTCAAAAACAATATATGACCACTCAGTCTCAAAAGGGACACCTCTACACGTAAAACCAATGGTGAGGTTGTATATTTATTCAGTACTTAGTCCCAGACATTGACTGTAGAATGACATGGTATCATTATTTAAAACGTTGTCTCGTTTATTTCGCTACTCAGTGAGCAGCGTTTTCACTGCCGTATTGGCATATCTTAGGGCTAATGTCGGGTTTATTGTTGCTACGGAATACGATTTCTCTCAGCATAATGACGGATTCAAAGACTAAACGAACTCACCCGATGTTGTCTTCAAATGGATCCATGCCAAAGAAAAGTAATGATGCATCCTCTCAAAAAGCTTTTACTAACAAACTTTTAGTAGCAAAAAACGAAATACCAACTCGCCATCCATGCTACCTACGCACAGAGTACCGTATTATTTATTCAGACACTGGCAGACTACAGCATAAATTGCGTCTTTTGTTTATATTCAATATTAGTAATTGCAGCGAGAAACTGCAGCTGTAGATACAAGATAGTTTATATTATGGTAGCAACGGAACGAAGTGGAATACATATGTATTACCGTCATTGTTTTATTATACCAGCGTGTTATCACGCGTTTACATGAAACTCAAATACTATCAATAAAATGGTTTAGCTATTTCTCAGCATAATGACAGATTCAAAGACTAAACAAACTCACCAGATATTGTCTTCAAAAGGACCCATGCCAAAGAAAAGGAATTATTCATCCTGTCAAAAAGCTTTTACTAACACACTTTTAGTAGCCTAGCATGCACTCTGGCTGGTCTTCCATTGCTTCCCCGACATTCAGACCCTCCCCTCACTGATAAAAACTAGACCCTACGGTGTCGGATTACTTGCGTCGCCATGGATGTTGCTTGCCGTAAAGGAGTTTACTAGGTGTCGTAACACTTAGATTTGGAGCTCCAGCTCTTCCGCACCCCAACTAATAAAAAAGTCCAAATGGCAGGCAAACAATATGGCGGACATAGTTCCTCCCAATGGCAAAGTTGTAGAGCACATTCGGATGCATCGGTCGATGAAGTTTTGTGTTGATCTGACGTATGGTGTGGGAGTTATGACCTTTTAAACATGACTCTTTGTTATAGCGCCACCATCTGGCCGAAATAGGTGATTGTTAGTGCCTGAGTAGTGGGGGGCCATAGGAACCCACCTACCAAATTTGGTTGGTCTACAACTTATGGTTGCTGAGCCTCAGACATTTGAGCGGAGAAAACTTCCATGCCCCAATGAAAAAGTCCAAGTGGCGGGGAAACAATATGGCAGACATAGGTGGTGCCAATGGCAAAGTTGTAGAGCACATTCAGATGCATAGGTCGATGAAGTTTTGGGTTGATCTAACTTATGGTGTGGGAGTTATGGTCTTTTACGCATGATCCTTTGTTATAGCGCCACCATCTGGCCAACATAGGTGATTTTTAGTGCCTGAGTAGTGGGGGCCATAGGAACCCACCTGCCAAATTTGGTTGCTGAGCCTCAGACACTTTTAGCGGAGAAAAATAAGAGTAATAATAATCCTAACAGATACAATAGGGTTCCACCAGCTTCACTTCTTGGACCCCTAATAATAATCCTAACAGATACAATAGGGTTCCACCAGCTTCGCTGCTTGGACCCCTAATAATCCTAACAAATACAATAGGGTTCCACCAGCTTCGCTGCTTGGACCCCTAATAATAATCCTAACAAATACAATAGGGTTCCACCAGCTTCGCTGCTTGGACCCCTAATAATCCTAAGAGATACAATAGGGTTCCACCAGCTTCGCTGCTTGGACCCCTAATAATAATCCTAACAAATACAATAGGGTTCCACCAGCTTCGCTGCTTGGACCCCTAATAATCCTAAGAGATACAATAGGGTTCCACCAGCTTCGCTGCTTGGACCCCTAATAATGACACTAGTTGTTGGAAGATGGATAAGTGAAGTAAATCAAGTTATGGAGGGGTATAAGTATTTCTGTGGATGTGTTTTGACCATTGCTGATGCTGATAACAATAGAAACAATAATAATGATAATGGATAAGAAGAAATAAATATAAATAAATATAAATAAATAAATACATAAAATCAATTGTGTGTGTGTATGTGGGTACAGTAATAGTGGGGTTAAGAGGGTGTGTGTGTGGTTGTGTGCGTGGCCTTAGTTCACCGGCAATTGTAGAGATTTTAGGAGTGGTGAGAAGTTTTTATAAAATTTTTTAATTTGTTTTCTGATTGAGGCTGAGATTTGTTCTAATGATATATGTTCTGTTAGCAGGTTTAACCACTGTGAGATGGAAAGTTGATCTCTGTTTTTCCAGTTGAATAGGATTGTTTTCTTGGCGATACTTAGGGCTACAAGTATTGGAGTTGTGTTTTAGTTGGAAGTGTCGATTACTGATGGGTCTCCAAGTAAGCACAGTGATGGGGATAGTGGGAGGCTGCATCCCAGAAGTAGTCATATGTTGGTGATGATTTCTTGCCAGAATTGATTGACTGGAGGGCATTGCCAGAGGGCGTGAAAGTAGTTGTCAGCTGTGTGGAGTGTGCAGTGAGTGCATATGTCTGAGTCTGTGAATCTCATTTTGTACATCTTGTGTTAAGTGATATGTGCTCTGTGGTTGATTTTGTATTGAATTAGTTGTATATTAGTATTATTAGACATATTGAAGGTGTTTTTACAGATATTGGTCCAAAAGTCGGCATTGGTACTGATATTGAGGTCTTTTTCCCAGTTATTGTCAGAAATAGAGATAGTGTTGTCTGTGGAAGATAGGAGTCTATATAGTTTGGAGAGAGATTTCTTTGAACTTGCAACTATATTGATGTTTTCCATAAGTGGTGGTGGTTGAAGGGGATTGTTGGAGATACTGATTTTTGCCTTGATTGCATTTTTCAGTTAGTGGTACTCTAGATATTGTTCTTTCCCAATGCCATACTTCTGGCCCAATTCTTGGAAGCCGATTAATGTGTTATTTTCAAAGAGGTGGTGCAGGTGTGTGATGCCTTTTTCTTTCCACTTAGTGCCTGTTATTGGTGATTTGTTTACTAGAAAGTCCGGGTTGTGCCATATGGGTGTATGTGCACTAGGTGTCATGGTGAAGTTTGTGATTTTATTAACTTTCCACCAAGCTGTTAGAGTTGTAGCGATTGCAGTGTTTTTAAAACAATGGTGATGTTTTATGGTGTTGCTAAAGAATGGTAGGTCTGTGATATGTGTAACGGGTGTGCCTGGCCTGTAGCAATGTTATATCTGGCTGGATGCACATCTGTTAACTTCTGTTGATCTGCGTTGTGTTCTAAGTGTTGCGCTGGTTGAAGGAAGGACCCAGACCACAAACAGCTACTGGTTGCTCTTTTAATGAAGACTGGATGGTGGTTGTATCTCTGTACAAGTCAATAATTTAAAAAATGCTCTGTAACATGCAGTTTCTTCCACGCACACGGGTCATCAATCCCCTCAGTTCGCAAAGCAAAGTGTACTATATACACTTTGCTTATAATACATGACTAATACAGTTCATATTAACAGCAAAAGTGTTTCTGAATAAGAATAAAAATAAATGAAATAAAATATGTAATGCTCAATGCATTTGATTACATATAAATTCTAGACATGCTAAATGCAACCAGTATAAATATTTGTATGAACAATGAACAGAGTGCACATACCTGTACAAGTCAATAATAAAAAAAATGCTCTGTAACATGCAGTTTCTTCCATGCACACGGGTCATCAATCCCCTGTTAACGGATAAACACGCAGAAAACCCTATAGCACTTGGTAAGACGTGTCTACTATAAAACTTGCAAAAAGCGCATTTACAAAGTTTATATTCAACCAACACATAGCTGCATGTTTACAATCTCAAGACTAACATTTATAATTGCATAACACTACGTTTCCGTCGTCTACAAAACGATACAAATGTTTAATTACGACTGGGAAAATAATACATACCTCCCCTCAGTTCGCAAAGCGCGGACTGAGAGTCACGCAGCATTTACGTCACAACTGCGACCTCTTAAAGTGACAGTACAGGTATTAACACTTCCGTTTAAACAAGCTACAAAATGTGCCTTTAACATAAAGAAAACCAAAGTTCTTCAGTATTTAGCAGGATTTGTTGAAGTTTCAAACAAAAAAAAATAATGATATAATTTTAACCCGGTTACATATGTCTTTGCATTCATTTTGTTCTATGTCGAGCCATGTGTTATAGTAGTGGTTTGGATGGATCCATTTGGTCAAATACTGTAATTGATTTGCTAGGTAGTAATGGTGAAAGTTGGGGGCGTCTAGTCCCCCATGAGCTTTGCTTTTTTGTATAGTTGTCAGTTTTATTCTTGATTTTTTATATTTCCAGTAAAATTTTGTTGTTAGCCTGTCTATTGTGTTAAACCATTGGGTAGTGAGTTGGGTTGGAATCATTGTGAATAAATAATTAATTTTTGGTAATAATGTAATTTTAATTGTTGCAATACATCAAATGATAGAGATGGGTAATGTCATCCAACGGTTTAAGTCATCTTCTATTGTTTTTAGTAGTGGCGTGAAATTTAAAAGGAATAACTCTAACAGCTTGGGGGAAATATGTATGCCTAGGTATGTGATGTTTCCTGTGGTGAGAGAGAGAGAGGGGTTCTGAGATGCAGCATTCCAGCCATGCAAACTGGTAGGATTGTTGATTTGCTCCAGTTTTTGGAATAATCGGATATATTAGAGTATGTGTCAACAAGTTTAATAGCTTCACGGCTTGATTTGGTTGGATTCTGAAGGAATAACAATACATCATCTGCATAGAGACTGATCTTGTGGGTCATGTTGAGGGTTGTGATACCAGTGATATTGTCATTTTGTCGTATTGCGGCGGCCAATGGTTCTATAAATAATGCGAATAATGATGGAGAGAGCGGACATCCTTGTTTGGTGCCTCTGTGGAGTGTGAAAGCTTGTGAGGTAATGCCATTAGTGGTGACTGTAGCCCTGGGTGAGTTGTAGAGTGTGCTGATCCATTGAATGAACGATTCTCCGAAACCAAATTTTTCCAATACTGCAAAGAGAAATGTCCAGTTGACCCTGTCAAAGGTTTTTTCAGTGCCAAGAGATAAAATGGCTGTTTATATTATTTTGTTTGGAGATATTCATCAAATTGAAGAGGTGGTGTGTGTTGTTCAAGGTGTGTCTTCCTTTTATAAAACCTGTTTGATCTGGGTGAATGAGAGATGAAATAACTGATTTGATTCATAATGTTAATGCCTTGCTGATAATCTTGAGATCTCTGTTGATCAGTGATAGAGGGCGGTAGCTTCCACATAGGGTTGGGTCTTTATTTGGCCTGAGTAATACTGTAATTAAGGTTGTGTTCATATGTGGTGGGATGGATGATGTGTTTTTTATTTCTGTTGCCATTCTGGTGAACAGTGGTGAGATTGTCTGCCAAAAGTGTTTAAAGAACTCAGCGGGGTAGCCATCAGATCCTGGTGCTTTATTGTTAGAGAGATGTTTGACTGCTTTTTCAAATTCAGCTGTTGTTAATGGGGCGTCCAAGGTTTTTGCCTGGTCTATGTTCAATTTTGGTAGTATTATATTATTCAGGAAAGAGTCTATTTCAATTACGTGTTTATCTTTGTCAGTTGTATATAATTTGCTATAATATGTTCTAAAGAAGTCATTAATAGTTTGTGGGTTCTGAGTTGCATTCTCCACTGAGTCTTTTACTGTTTTTATGATTTATTTCTCTTTATTATGTTTGAGTTGGTTTGCTAAATATTTTCCAGATTTATTGTTGTGTTCGAAGTGATTATAACATCTTTGTAGTAAGAACTGTGTTTTTTTGTTGAGAATATTGTCAAGTTGAAATTTGGTCTCTCTTAGTTCCTTTAGAGTTTGTTCTGTGGGATTTGCAGCATGGGAGATGTGTAACATTTTTATTTTTTGTTCCAGATTGTTTCCAATTCTTGTATTTTTTTTTCTTATATGAAGAGTATGAGACGATTTTCCCTCTTAGTACAACTTTTGCTGTTTCCCAGAGTAATGTGGGTGGGATATCTGGAGAATCGTTTGTTTCCATAAAGGACGTCCACTCTCTTTTAAAATATGTTTCAAAGTCATTGTCTTTCAGCAGAGATATATTGAAATGCCATCTAGTAGTCGTTTTAGTTATGTGGTTGTTGTTAAGATTGAAGCTGATTGGCGAATGGTCCGAGATGGTGATTGGATGAATTTTGGCGTTGCATATATCTGATATAATGGAGTTGCTTGTTAGGAAGAAGTCGAATCTGGAGAATGATTGATGGACGGGCGACAAATAAGTGTATTCTTGCTGATAGGTTTTGTAGCCTCCAAGTATCGCCAAGGCCCACATCAATCATATACTGTTTAAATGTTTCAATGTGGAGTGCCATTTTTTTTGAGGGGTTGTTTGATCGGTCCTGTGTTGGGTTGTTGACTATGTTGAAGTCACCCCCAATTATAACAGTTGAGTTGGGGAGATCACGTAATGATGAGAAGAAGGTGTGAAAGTCTGGATCGTCTGTGTTTGGACCGTAAATGCTTGCAATTATTATACTGTTGTTGTTGATTAGACCATTAATAATGATATGCCCTTCAGGGTCAGCTATGGTATTTTTGTGAATTAGTGGTATTTTTTTGTTAATGAGGATTGAGACGCCTCTTTTTAGAGTTGTATGAATCAGAATATATCTGATTGAAATGTTGTGTTTTTAATTTGTTGTGTTCCATTTCTGAGAGATGTGTTTCCTGTAACAGACATATTTTGGCTTGTAATTTGTTGACATGGTTTAGGATTTTAGTTCTTTTTGCTGGTGAACTATTGCCACGTATGTTCCAACTAACAAATTTAAAAGAGGGCATTAGACATACATTTGTCGGTTAATACAAATAAATGTACATTTGTATAATTCCATACACATCCTGCAGCAGCTTCACCATATAATGCTCCCTTAATACATTTCTCTCCATAATATGCACATACATAACTGCACAAATGGGATAGAAAACACAGACAACATATATACAGTAAACATAGAACATATACATAACATGGGGTAGAGGACACAGACAACATAAAATACATATACATTAGACATTTAAATGACATAGGCACGTCCATATGTCCATTCAGGGTTCTTTGGGTACGGTACAGTAAATCACACAGTAAGCTATACGCTACAGTGAGGGGCAGCCGGGTGTATACATTATTTTACTGCTGGCATATTGCAGGGTGACTGTCTAAATCCAAGTGGTGTTGCTGTCGCGGTAGAGCTGGCCATCGATGTACAGTTTATCCACAGTCAATGCAACACGCCTGCCCTTCTCTCGGTATTGTTTCAAGATTGGGTATAGTTTTTTCCTCCTCTCTTGTATTTCACATAGGAACTGATTATTAAGCCCATGATCGGTTCCTTTCAGTTCTCTTCCTTTGCTTTTTACAAGTTCCTTATGTTTGCACAGTTCGAATTTCCTTTTGTGTTGTTTTTTTGCCCGATTTGGTGAGTGTGATGAAAAGTGATTTGGCTTACGGTGCTGGGTGTAAGTTTGAGTGCGGATTGCTTGATCGCATTTTCTGGGTTGTCATCAGTGTGTTCGGGTATTCCATTAAAGATTGAATTGTTGCACATGCTGCGGCACTGGAGGTCTAAAATAGTCTCTTTCATTGTTTTGTTTTCGGTGGTGATGTGGTAAATTTTGGTGGAGAGTGCGTTTACTGCCACTTTCAGTTCGTTGTTTTCCATTTGAAGTGTTTCTTTTTGCGACTGGCTGAACTCGAGACTGGTTTTCAATTCTTTTGTGTCATTGTGTACTAGTTCCAGAATTATGAGTTTGTTGTTGATGGATTCAAGAACACTAACCTTGATTGTTGCCGGGCATGGCTGACTTTGAACTGTGCCCGGGAGGCGCTGTGGGTCGTCAGATCGCTGGCGACACGGGAGAGGCGCGTGTTGTCGCCAAGGGCCACATGGCAGATGACGGTGGGCTTCATCAAAGTCTACATCCGGCGGGACTGCCGGCGGTGGGGGAGAGAGCGGGCCTGCGCGGCGTGGGGCACTGCAGCAGGGCGGAGATGGGGCATGGACTGATGGAAGAAATGGACTGGATCTTTGTGTGGGTGGAGTGGGAAGGGTGGAGTTGGCTTGGTAAGGACGCACCCCCGTTCTGCACAAATATTTCGGTGGAGGCTGGTGGGAGTGAAAAGAGGGGAGGGATTGTATTTTTTGTACCTATGCGGGTTTTTATGTTTTAATAAAGGCTGGTCCTTGTGGTGGGGAAAAAATAAGGGATTATTTATTGTTATTTATTGTTTTTATTGTGTGTTTTATTGGATCTTGCCAAAAACTGTTTTTATTTTTGTATGGCACAGAGGGGTAGACCCAAAGGTATGAAAAGGTAAAAGTGGATGTAAAACTTGTCATGATACAATAAAAAATTTTCAAAAACAAAAATCTGTTCTTATCAGTTTAATATCTGATACGGATATCTGAGGGTGGCAAAGCAGGTGAGGGTGGATAGGGAGGTACGGAGGGAGGATTGGGTTCGGGAGGAATGGGGGGGGTTGGGGAGGGTTGCTCTACAGACACTGTGAGTTAAGTTTATTCTGTATGTACATTGGGAGTAGTTTGTGGAAAATGTTTCTTTTCCTTTTTGTTTATGGAATACAATTGAAAAAAAGGGTTTTGGAATAAAAGAAAATGTACTGTATCTGGTTTTTGTTGATAAGCACGATGAAGAGCATACGTGTTCTACTTTTGAAGCGTGAAGGTGGACAAGGTATTGGATCTTGGCTTTGATGATCGCTTAAATGGAAAGGTAACATGAACAGAGTGTTTTGTAAAGAAAAAAAAAAATCTGTTTTTATCAGTTTAATATCTGATACGTCCCCTATCTGGGGACTACGTATTAAACGGATTTTTGGGACTGGGAGTCGGAGAAGGAGATTGCTCCGTCCGCTCCACGCATCGACCCGGTATTGCAGTACGTCCGGGAACGGTGCGCCTCTCTTTTTGGGTGCAAAGGAAGGGCGAATGCTGTTGCTGCTGCTGCTGCTTCTGCTTTTTCTTCTTCTTTTTCTTCTTCGTGGAGTAGACAAGCAACTGAGTCCTTGTGGGTTTTTTTTTAAAAATTTTTAAATAAAATAAATAGTTTTATTGTGTGTCTTTCTTTCTTTCTTTCTATCATTCTTCGTCACCTAGCTGGGTAAGTGAAGTTGGTTAAGTAAGTCAGCTAGCGAGCCGGTTTGCAGCGGTCCGTGGCTCGCTTGCGCCCTCTGCCAGTCGGGCGGTTATTGCATCTCCTCTCCCTCTTCCACGGATAACGCGCGGGGGCACCGACGGATAACTCCGGGCCTGCGGCTCCGGGCCGGGAGGGCCTACGGCGGCTGGTGACGGCGAGAGGCCACATGTGCTCGGGTTTCTCTTCATCACGCACAAATCTTTGGCCTTTTACTAAAGATTTCCATGGAGAGGAACACTCCTGAGTTTGTGCTATTTTTGGATGCTCCATCCGCCAGACGGGGCGACTTTTCTGTTCTCAAGAGAGCTTGTTGATGACTTGTTTCCGCGTGTCCCTGGTTTGTGACTTGTCAGGTACGTGTGTTATAGAGTATGGACTGCCTCCTAGCTTGCTTAGCTAGGTAATTACATAGCTGTTCTGCGAGTGCTTGTGTAATTAAACAGGGGACATGGGGCTTTGTGGGTGGAGCTGAGGTGATGGCCAGAGGTCCCGGGGGAAGCGTTGAGGGGGCCCCGGACCAATGGCGAGCGGGGACTGGGTCCGGCCGGACCCTGCAATCGGATTTCCGGCCCCCTGGGCGGCGGCGGCCAGCTGTGGTCAATTTTCAGGCCATCGCTTCTCGGCCTTTTGGCTAAGATCAAGTGTAGTATCTGTTCTTATCAGTTTAATATCTGAGGCGATCGCTCGGGAGGACATCTTTGGTGACCATGGAGGGTCCCGCCTTGGAGTCTTCAGCAGCTGGGGTGAGACGACAAAACACTTTGCGGATTGTGGTCGCGCCGCCACATTTGGAGGAAGTCGATCTGGGGTATGTGGTTGTTGAGATTTTTCAAGGCATTTTTTCAGTTGGTGTGTCTAGATTTTTTTGTATTCAAGATTTTCAAGCACGTGGATTTTTCGACGTAACGTTAGACAGCGAGAGTTTGTGTTTGGAGATTTTCCAATTATACAAGGCATTGGGGCCTCATAAGTTGCTGTCTGGGATTTCTTTTGTGCCACTTTTTTCATTTGATGTTAAAACGGTGACTGTTTTGATTTATAACCCTTTTGTGCCCGCTCGAGATGTTGAACTGTTTTTGAGCCGACGCTGCACGGTGTTGAAGCCTGAAGTGAAGCTACACAATGCATTTGGAATTTGGAACGGGAAGAGGCAGTTTTTTGTAAGGTTGAACCAAGATCCAGGGGGAATCGGGGGCGTGAGGCATTTTCCAGCAGTGTTTTCCATCGGCCCAGACAAAGGGTATCTAACATACGCAGGCTTGCCCACGTATTGCCGAAAGTGCTTGCACTATGGCCATATGGCGAAGGACTGCAGTGCAGATATTGTTTGCAGTCTTTGTGGAGAGGGAGGCCATGTGGCCGAGGATTGCACAAAGGACAAGGCCTGCCATTTGTGCGGTAGCAGGCAACACCTGTACCGAAGTTGCCTGGATCGGCGTGGTCATTTGCCGAGGTTGTCCAGGGAGGAAGACAGCCCCCTAGCGGCATGGGAGTAGCAAGGCAGAAGGAGCCGGAAGCTTGTGTGGCTAATCCGGCCCCTGATCCAGTTCGGGTTCCAGCGGTGGCCAGGGAACCTTCGGCTCCCGAGGGAGAGGAGCAGCCTGGAGTCTCGGAAGTAGAGAGTACAGCAGAGGCTGTGGTGGAGGCGCTTCCTTCTACAGCGGCGAGGGAAGGGAAGCAGGTCAATTGGGCTGAAACTGCAGTCCCTGTCACAAGGGAGAGGTCGGCTGGTTCTGCGGTGGCTGCAGAGCAGGCACAGGAGTGGCCGGCGGTGGAGGGGGAGGCTGCGGCGGGGATGGCGGGCAAGAAGTTAGACGCGGGTGAGAAGCTGATGGCACGCGAGAATCCCGAGGTGGAGCGGGGCGAGGAGGCTCCTGCTGGGAGAAGGAGGGCGGGGGCTGCAGGTCCAGCAGAGGCCATGGAGACCCAGTTGGGGTGCGCACCAACCAAAAGGGTCCTTGTGGTGGATTGGGCTTTGGCCATGGAGGAGGAAAATCCTCTGGGGCCAGAGAACTTGGTGGAGTGTTCCCCAGCAAGAAGCCAAAGGTGACTGGGGGGAGGGGGGGGGGGGGGGGGGGGGGGTGGCTTTGTATCGGATTTTGAGGGGTCTGTGGGGATAGGGAGTGGGGAGAGCCTGGAGTGGGACCCGCCATCTCCCATGCTGGAGTCCGCGTATGATGGAGACTCCATCACTCCGGGTTCTCCAAATGAATTTCCTATTTGTCTGAACAGGTTCTGGGGGAGGATTTGGAGGAATCAGGGGTTTGAGCAGGCTTTTGGTGTTTTGAGTGGTTTGTCATAGTACTTTGTAATGTCTGTTCTTACTGTGATGATGTGCAATGCACGGGGTTTGAGTGGGGGTGTAAAGAGAGGCATGGTGTTCCAGTTCCTGACTGTCAAAGGATCCTCTGTATACTTTCTACAAGAGGTACATTTACAGTCAGAGGAAGACAGTAAAGGCTTTTCGGCAGAGTGGATAAGGGGGCCCTCATTTTGGAGTGTGGGGGGGCCCATTCGTTGGGGGTTGGGATATTGTTGGGATCAAGGGATTTTGTTTTGGTCGGGAGTTTTTCCTTTGTGCAGGGGAGGGTCCTGGTGGTGGATGTGGACTGGCGGGGAGTGAAATTACGGTTGATAAATGTGTATGCGCCGACACTGCCGTCAGGAAGGAAGGAGTTGTTTTCAGGAATGGAAGTAATTTTTTTGACAAATCATTAATTATTTTGGGGGTGATTTTAATGTTTAATTTGAGGGGGGCGATTTTAGTTTAGGTTATTTGAGGGGTTTAATTACAAAGTTTTCCTTAGTGGACGCATACAGAGTTGTGCACCCAGCAGGGCCAGGTTTCACTTGGGGGAACTCGAGGGGAGCCCGGAGCCGGCTGGATTTTGTTTTTGTGCCGGGTGGGCAGAGGGTGAGGTCGGCTGAGGTGGTGCCGTTATGTTTCTCGGATCACTGCGGAGTGGCGGTGGATTTAATTTTGGACGTGCCAAAGGTGGGGAGGGGCTTCTGGAGGCTGAATGTGCAGGTGCTGCAGGAAAAGGCCTTTCAGGAGCGTTTCCATGCCCTGTACAGAGGGTGGGCCTGCCTAAAGCCCTTTTTCCCCACAGTGATAGAGTGGTGGGAGGGGCTGAAGGTGCGGGCGAAGGTGCTGGCGCAGGGGTTCTGTAGGGGGAAGAAGAGGAGGGAGTTGCGCAGATTCAGGCAGCTCCAGAAACAACTAGAGCGCCTGTATGTGGAGTGGAACAAGGGCGGGGCCTTTAACGAACAGTAGTGGGGCATAGTAAAGGAGGAAATGCGAGGCCTTCTCGAAGAGCGTGCACATGCTTTCTCTTTTAGGAGCAGAGCAGAAAGGAGAGAGAAGGATGAGAAGTGTTCTGCATACTTCTTCCAGTCAGTGCGGGCGGCACAGAAAAGAAGGGTGGTGGAGGGTTTGAGGGAAGTGGATGGGCAGATACACACAGGGGCAGAGGAAATGGTGAGTATAGCCTCTGAATTTTATTCAGAGCTGTTTGGTCATAGGGAGGTTGAGGGGGCAGCCAGAAAATGGTTTGCGGGTTTGGTGGCAGCGGGGGTGCCGGAAGGGGTGCGAGCAGCCCTAGAGCTCCCAATTAGTTTGGAGGAGCTTCGCAGTGCTCTAGTGGGGATGAAGGGGGGCAAGGTGCCTGGGTTGGATGGTCTGCCCAAAGAATTTTATCTAGAATTCTGGGACATTCTGGGGGAGGACTTTGTGGAAGCGGTACAGGAGGTTTTCGCGCAGGGGGAGCTGACACCATCAATGAGGGAGGGGGTGGTGACAGCGCGGCTGCGGCTAGCTATGCCATTTTTAATTAATGAGGACCAGACGTGCGAGGTTGAGGGGAGGTCTACAGGATTTAATTTACAGCTGGTGCGAGACACATTAGCATGGGTGGAGGTTTCTGAAGCAAAAAGGGGGGGTCAGACAGGGGTGCCCGCTGTCGCCCCTTCTCTATGTGCTGTACGTGGAGCCTTTGGCAGAGGCAATCAGGCGGGAGGAAAATATTAGGGGAGTTTCAATCCCGGGGGGTGGTGGGACAGTGGTGAAAGTGTCCCAATATGCAGACGACATGTCTCTGTTTTTGGAAACAGAGAGGGGTTTGGAGTAAGCTTTGGGAATAGTAGAGCATTTTGGAAAGGGGTCAGGGGCACAGCTAAATAGGGTTAAGTCCCAAATGAAATATTTTGGGACTTGGAGGGCCAGGACAGATGCCTTATGTGGGCTAGGTCTGTCAGGGGGGCCGCTTAAGATTTTAGGAGTGGATTTTGAGGGGAGAGTGATGGAGGATGCAAGGAGAAACTGGGAGAAGAGGTTAGCAGGGGTGGGGAAAAAGTTGGGTCTGTGGGCAGCAAGAAGGCTAATGTAAGAGGGGAGTCAAACTGGGACCCAGAAAAGGCTGGCATTTGAACGAGCCTGCACGCTGGGACTCATCCTGTACTTCAAAGGACCCGAGAGCCTTGTGATAAAACAATAGGTTACTCAGACTTCCTCTGGATGAGCAGGCCATTTGGCTCTCTGGAATGTTGCCATCTGGACACGACTAAGATAAGGGGAACTAGTCTCTTTGTTTATGGTTGTGGGGGTGTGTGTGTTGGGGCCATTAAGGGTGAAAAGATCATCAGGCCTCTGGCCAGATGGTGGGGCAACTGCGCTTGACAGTACCACAGTGCCCTTATGTGGGCCCCTCTGTCATTATACTTTTTATTTCTTTTCTGGATCTGGACTCTAAACCATCTGTTTATCATATTCACAAACCCCGTAAAACCTTACAAACCATGCACATGTTTTCATTATATTACGGTATTATGCCTTATGTAGTAATAACATGGATTGCATGTAAAATGGTTCAACAAAAGGGTATTTTCATGACAACTGCACCATAATATGTGACAGGTGCTGGTGTTTTGGTCCTCAAGTAGGGCAAGGTCATTTGAATATTCACAAATGAAATACTGGGAGATTGCGGGTTAAAGTATACATGTCCTGGATCAAAAACTTCTTGACCACAAGTTCATAAAATCTAAGGGTGGATATGTAGAACTACTAAAGATCTATGAAGCAAAAACTAAGCAGTGTACCCAGCATCTCCAAATCTACCCAACATGTCTAAATTATTAACACTGGTCTAAAATAGCTAAGGGTCCAGAAACAAATCCAAAATCTCTCCAAAAAGGAATATAATGCTTTTTGTCCATTGTAAAGCATATGAGCCCCTTATGAAGGTTTAAGATGAAACATAGATATAATTTAAACATAATGCAAAAATATAGTCACACAATGCTGCACGGTACCTAAATGTGTAATAATCAACTCTTGTATGTATTTCTATACTCTGTAAACTCCTATGTTTTCTTGTATGGGAATGGGACGATATGAAAACAATTTTCAGCCGTCCACCACGTTTTGGCAATGTTTCAGCACTCTCCTCATCACTGTTGTATGCGTCACAAAAACTATTACACTACTAACTAACGCGTACATTACAGTGTGAAATATCCACATTACATAATACCACTAACCTATTTAAAGACACTCAATTTCTAAAATAACGTATATAACCGAAATATTTTGAGCAGTAATACTTACATAGCAATGATGAAATTTTATCTATGTTCAGTAGATGGAGACAGAGACAGTAAATCAATGACAGTTCTATCCCCTTCTGTTTTGCTCCAGAAAACGATGTCAGATAGGTCTATCAGCAAACATATGGCTTAGCTATGCCTAGAAGTCCTCAATAATAATGGTATTTTCCAAGGAATTACAAAAAATCGTTGACAACGTTTCGTTAGGTGCAACGTCTTTCAATGCTACCATATATAGAGCGAATGCCATGGTAAGAAAATGTTCAGTTACGCTAACCTGTAAAACGCTATTCCAAAAGCAAAATTAGACATGTTATACATCGTTAGAAAGCTTATACTCTCACCTACTGATTGAGTGTCCACCATTGTAGCAACCTCACACAGTAAACAAACATAGGCTACTACCACACGGCTTTATTTATGGGCGGTGACTTGACTGAAACAAAGTGACAATAGCCAACGAAATCAAACATGCTAATTAAACTGCACCCCCATCACGCCTCTAAAACCTGGCTGTAAGAATCACTAAAACAAGCCGACTTTGCTGACAAATTATAAGTATTTAGTGACCCTAAAAATGTTGTTTATTCTATTGAGTGACTTCTTCAACACTTTAACTTTCGTAATATGAAAAAAAGGAAAACAGTAAAAAAAAATTAAAAAACCTTTTTTGCCTCCTAGCGCGATTTCAAGATTTGTGACTTGCGGACCTTTTCTCCAGCACCCGTCACATATTACATCCCCTTGACATGTTTGGTATGGACGTATCCAAGGAAATTCAAGAAATTGAATGAAATATGTTTCATACCAAATAGACTTTGATAAAACATAGTTTCAGAAACTCAGGAAAAAACTATCCCAATGGAATGTCCTCTCTGGTAATCATCTCCTTTTCCCAATTTCCCCAACTAATTGCTTTGACAACAGCCCCCAAACGGTGGGGCCCTAAATTCCAGATTTTATCATTCGTCCAGGTTAATTTATGGCAATGCCGCCTAGATCAAACGCGGGATTTGGCTTAAAAGGAAGGGAGACAAAGCAATCTGGGAAGATCGTAATCGACTTCCCACACTGCACATACTCTGTGTCCTGTGCGTAGTGTCGTATCGACTTCCCACAACATACTCTGGGTGTTCTGGGTCTGAACAGGGAAGATCGTAATCAACTTACTGCACATACTCTGTGTTTCATTTATGTCAGAACTTTTTACTCTGCATTTACATTTTTAAACCTTCCGTATTTTAAAATTGACTGTGAATTTTAAACTAATGACCTACCTGCCTGTTAATAAATTCTTCTTATTTTTAACTTGCGTGGTCTTCATGACTCTAATCCATTTTATATTCTTTTCAGCCGAAATTCTGATTAAATACTCAGGGGCACAATTCTGACTAGGACCTACTGATCAGGGGTCTAGTACAGCGAAAGTCTTTAGTGAGGTCCTCAAGTTAGATAGGCGACCACGATCTGCCCACTAACGGGATTGGTGTTGTATTGGTGCTGGAGTTTTGGCTTAAGAGGACCCATGGGCGTTATACGCCGGTTCTTGTCAAATTCGCCTTAAGGACCCCGATAAATGCACACTGTCCTGGGCTCATAACTATCTATGCAAAAAGGAAAGCATGTATTATGGTGGTCAGCCTCCTACCCTCTGTAGGCTTCACCGAACTGAGATTTAGCAATAGTGCTAATCCCGGGAGCATATATTGAGGAATGATGGCACAAGATAGAGTCGAGTGTAACCACTCCAAGATCCACGTAAGGTTAAAACCAAATTTTAAATTCTAATTTCATTTGGAGTCAGATTATTACGAGAGTAAACCATAGTAACTGTTACGCTTACTTGCTGTGGTCATGGATATATTTGATGTGTTGTTCTGCTCATTTGTGAATATTCTGATGCTCCCATTGGAATATTGGCAGTCCGGCGACAGAGCAGATATATCTCTGATGGCAACATAGCCCTGTTTGCGAACGGAGAGTAACAAGAATGTTACTGGTCCGTTTCAGGCCCGTCTTAAGCGGGATATGAAGCAGCGCATTCATATCTGACCCGTGGCAACGGAACCAGTGCATTCTTAAGTATAATTGTGCCCTGTTCTTACGAACAGAGGAAAAATAAATAACATCTCCGGTTTTGAATCACACCAGCCAAGGGAAAACACGCGGTGCCTTCCCCTCCAGCTACAAACTCTCATTGGTCTAGCTGTGAGGTGTTTACACTAACAATCAGTGGGAAGGTGTTAGCCTTGAAGGCACGATACGTCAAAAAAAAAAAATCTGTTCTTTAATTTAATATTTGATACATCCCCTATCTGGGGACTACATATTAAACGGATTTTTGGGACTGGGAGTCGGAGAAGGAGCTTGCTCCGTCCGCTCCACGCATCGACCCGGTATTGCAGTACGTCCGGGAACGGTGCGCCTCTATCTTTGGGTGCAAAGGAAAGGCTGTTTGCTGTTTGCTGTTTGCTGTTTGCTGTTGGCTGTTGGCTGTTGGCTGTTGCTTCTTCACGGAGTAGACAAGCAGCTGAGTCCTTGTGGGGTTTTTTTTTTTTTTTTTTTTTTTTTTTTTTTTTTTTGAAATAAAAGAAATAGTTTTATCGTGTGTGTGTGTCTTTCTTTCTTTCTTTCTTTCTTTCTTTCTTTCTTTCTTTCTTTTTCTATCATTCTTCGTCAGCTAGCTGGGTAAGTGGAGTTGGTTAAGTAAGTCAGCTAGCGAGCCGGTTTGCAGCGGTCCGTGGCTCGCTTGCGCCCTCTGCCAGTCGGGCTGTTGTTGCGTCTCCCCTCCCTCTTCCGCGGATAACGCGCGGGGGCGCCGACGGACAACTCCGGGCCTGCGGCTCCGGGCCGGGAGGGCCTACGGCGGCTGGTGACGGCGAGAGGCCACGTGTGCTCGGGTTTCTCTTCATCACGCACAAATCTTTCGCCTTTTACTAAAGATTTCCGTGGAGAGGAACACTCCTGAGTTTGTGCTATTTTTGGATGCTCCGTCCGCCGGACGGGGCGACTTTGGTGTTCTCAAGAGAGCTTGTTGATGACTTGTTGCCGCGTGTCCCTGGTTTGTGACCTGTCAGGTACATGTGTTATAGAGTACGGACTGCCTCCTAGCTTGCTTAGCTAGCTAATTACATAGCTGTTCTGCGAGTGCTTGTGTAATTAAACAGGGGACGTGGGGCTTTGTGGGTGGAGCTGAGGTGACGGCCAGAGGTCCCAGGGGAAGCGTTGAGGGGGGCCCCGGACCAATGGCGAGCGGGGACTGGGTCCGGCCGGACCCCGCGATCGGATTCCCGGCCCCCTGGGCGGCGGCGGCCAGCTGTGGCCAATTTTCAGGCCATCGCTTCTCGGCCTTTTGGCTATGGATCAAGTCTGCGGGAAGGCGATGGCTGTTCAGGAGGATGGAGTACCGGCCCATCGGGTGCGGTTGAGAAATACGATACGTTTTGAGATGGATGACCTGGAGAAGAGGAAGAACTTCACATTGGATTTCTTCGTCACGGAAGTTCTGAAGAAGACCTTGGCGGTGGAAGTAAGTACGGTTTATTGTCTTCAGGATTTTTCAAGCAGAGGGTTTTTCGACGTTACGTTTTTTTCAGAGGCAGCGTGTTTTAATTTGCACTCTCGTTTTGGGGAGAGGAAAGAAGAACCAGCTTTACGAGGACTGCGGGTGGAGTTCTTGTATTCAAAAGCGATTCGGCCTTTGACGATCCATATGTATAACCCTTATGTCCAGGAGGAAGACATAATTTGTTTTTTGAGGCGCTATTGTATCGATGTGCGAGAGGGAGTTAAAATGAAGGACAGATATGGATTTTGGAACGGGAAGCGGCGCTTCATGGTTCGGTTTAGGCAGGATCCTCTGGGGGTGGGAGGATATGCCCACCCGCCCGGGGCCTTCTCCATCGGCCCCGACAGGGGATACCTGAACTATCCAGGCCAGCCAATTTACTGTCGGCGATGTGGCTCCTTTGGGCACGTGAAGGGGGTGTGCAGCACAGACAGGTGCAGATACTGTCTGTCTGGGGAGCACGCCACCAAGGACTGCACGGCTCCAAAGGCATGCAGTCTGTGTGGCAGTATCGAACATCTTTTCCGGGCATGCCCGGAACGGAGGAGGACCTATGCGGATATGCTGCGTATGGACCAAGAAGGTCAGGATCACCATGAGGGGCTACCAGGGGGCTCAACTAGCCTTGGAGGGCTGGGGGTAGCAGGGAGTTCAAAAAGAGAGGCCTCAGAGAGACGGCAGGCCGCTGGGGCGGAGGGGGGGCCGGGGCCCGCTCCCGCTCCCGCTCCAGTTCCAGTTCCAGCTCCTGTGCTTGGTCCAGTGGAGGAGACGGCAGTGACTACGGCACCTGCACCGGCACCTGCGCCGGCAGTGGGGGCTGGTCCGGATCCGGGGTCCGAGTCGGGAGCTGTGCCAGCTGCGGGTCCTGCGTCGGGCCCAGTGGGAGAAGCAAACACAGTGCCGGGCGGCGCACTGGAGCCTGGGAGTGGTTGTGAAGGGGTGGCGGATCCAGCTTATGCACAGGGTCCCGTACCGGTACAGGATAAGCGGGGCATGGTGCCGGGGGTTGCTCCTCGCGAGGCGATGGCTTCTGGGCCAGTAGTCGATGCTGGGCCAGGCTCTGCTTCTGCACACGGCCCTAGCCTGGCCATCAGCGCTGGGTTCGTGCAGGTCTTTGGGCCGGGGCCGGTGCAGCACCAGGGGGGCACGGCTGGGGCAGCGGGAGAGCGGGCCCCTGGCGGAGTGGGGGTCTTTGCGGTGAGAAGAGCTGAGGCCGGTTCTGCAGTGGACGGGTCACAGGAGCTGTTCCAGTCATCAGGGCGGAGCGTTACAGGAGAGGGACTGACCCCTTCGGAGGAGGGGGCCGCGCTCCTGACAACTGCGGATCTGGCTACGCCGGCAGAGTGGGGAGACAGTCCGACGATGGAGGATGGGGCAGTGGCGGACTGGGCCGTGGCGTCGGTGAGGAAGCGACCCCCCTCGGGTGGAGAGGACTGCCCGAGGAAGGTGAAAGCGGGACCGCAGATACTCCTGGCCAACAGGTTTGAGGTGTTAGCGGGAGCATCGGAGGGGGATACTTCAGGTACGGAGAGGGAAATGGAGATGGAGGTGGGATCCCCTTCTGGGTTATTGGAGGGATGGGATGTGGAGGGCCTCGTAGAGGCCATGGGGATGGAACCTGGGTTAGGGGGGAAGGATGGGGGGGGGGGGGGGGGATGGGGCTGGAGGGGAGGTTTGATTTAATTTGTGGTGAGTGGGTGGTTCACAGGAGATGGTTTAAAATTTTAAAAAGCTATTATGGGGTTCACAGTTATTAGTTTGAATGTACGGGGCCTGAGAGACCCTGTAAAGAGGACGGCAGTGTTTACATCACTAGCTGCAATGAGGGGTGATGTGTTCTTAATACAAGAGGCCCATTTAAAAGATCAGGGGGATGTGGAGGCCTTCTCCCGGGAGTGGGGTTGGGGGCCCTCTGCTTGGACTGTGGGCAATGTGCATTCAGATGGGGTGGGGATTTTGTTTAAGGGGAATAGCTTCAGGGTAGAGGAGGTGGTGGGGGAGATAGCTGGGAGGGTTTTGTGGGTGGATTGTAGTATAGGGGGCACAAAGTTTAGGGTCATAAATGTGTATGCACCAGCACAGAGAGGGAGAAGGTTGGAGGTATTTAGAGACTTGCCCAGCGTATTATGTACTGCTCGGAGCATAATATTGGGCGGGGATTTTAATGTCTCTCTGGATAGGGCTGACGGGCAGGGAGGTGCTGGGGGGATGGAGGCCGAGGCGGATTACTCGGCTAAGGCCCTGGCAGGCCTGGTAAAGCAATTTGGTTTGGTGGACGTATGGAAGGAGATACATCCGGGAGTGGCGGGTAACACCTGGCGCAACTCTAGGGGGGCTGCCAGCCGCCTGGATTATGTTTTTGTAGGGAAGGGGCAATCCGGGCTGGATGCAGCCCTGCTGCCGATGTGGATGTCAGACCATGACGCGGTCTCGGTGTCCGTTGCAAGCAACGAGCAGGCTTGGGGGCCAGGCTTCTGGCGCCTCAATGTGTCACTTTTAAAGTTAAAAAGTTTTAGAGGTAGCTTTGAGGCCTTCTTTCCATCCGTGCGGGCCTTGCGGCCATTCTACCACTCTGTGGCGGAGTGGTGGGAGGCCGCAAAGGTCCGCATCAGGTCCTTTTGTATTGGGTTTGCTGCAGCGGAGCAAAGGCGCGCCCGGGCTCAGGTAAGTAGATGGACAAGCTCCCTGACATATTTGCACGGACTGCTTAATGCTGGGGTGAGCGTTAGGTGGGGAGTAGTCCAGGGGGTAAAGGACCGCATTAGAGAGCTCCTAGAGAGGAGGGTGCGGTCCCTGGCTTTCCAAGCCCGGGTCCGCGAGTTGGAGGAAGGGGAGAGGCCCTCTGCTTACTTCTTTCAGGCAGCGAAGGCAAGGCGGGAGTCCGCAGCCATGCATAGCCTGGAGGGGGACGGAGGGCTTGTCACCAGGCCGCAGCAGATGCTGGAGGTGGCACAGACCTATTACAAAGGCCTGTTCTCTGAGCGGGACTGTGACCCTGCTGAGCAGGAGGCCCTGTTGGGGGCCATTGAAAAGAGAATGGGGGAGGAGGAAGCACAGTTGCTGGAGGCGCCCCTATCTTTGGGGGAGCTCACGGCGGCAGTGCGCTCCATGAGGAGTGGGAGAGCCTCGGGGAGCGATGGTCTACCCAAGGAGTTTTACTGCACCTTTTGGGAGCTGCTGGGCCCCGACCTCCTGGAGGTCTATAAGGTCCTCTTGGAGAAAGGGACCTTGTTGGACTCCATGAGGAAGGGAATTCTGGCGCTTGTGTTTAAGTCCGGGAGCCGCACGGAGCTCAAGAACTGGCGCCCGCTAACTCTGCTCACAGCCGATTACAAAATACTGGCAAAGGTGGCGACCCTTCGCCTAAAGCAAGTGATGGGCAGGTTGGTGAGGCAGGACCAGACGTGCGGCGTCCCCGGGAGGTCGTGCAGCTGGAACTTGCTGCTGATCCGGGACGTGCTGGACTGGGCGGAGGAGCGCAAGCTGCCTCTCGCTCTAATGAGCATAGACCAGGAGAAGGCTTTCGACCGGGTCCAGCACGGGTTCCTGTTCCGGGTACTAGAGCGCCTGGGGGTGGGTCCCCGATTTATTAGCTGGCTGCGGGCCCTGTACAGTCAGGTGTACAGTGTGGTCCGGGTGAATGGGTTCCTGAGCGGGGCGGTGGAGCAAGCTGGTGGGGTGAGGCAGGGGTGCCCGCTCTCGCCACTGCTCTACGTCTTGTATATGGAGCCGTTTGCCGAGCAGGTGCGCCGGGACCCAGGGGTGGATGGAGTGTTGATCCCGGGGGCGGCGGGCGAACGATTGAAAATACAGCAATACGCGGATGATACTACACTGTTCGTGTCGTCCGCCGCCTCCCTGAAACGTGCGGGTGAGCTGGCTGGGCGTTTTGCGGCGGGAACGGGATCTAAAGTCAATCTGGAGAAGTCCTCAGTCTTGTTTTGTGGTGGATGGAGGGAAGGGACAGGCGAGAGTGGGGACTTCACTAGATGTGAGGGAGGGCTCAAAGTGCTCGGGGTACGGTTCTTCCCGAAGGACAGTGCCAGGAGGAACTGGGAGGCCCGGTTGGCGGTGGTCCGAGCGGTGTTGGGGGGAGGTGGGGCTGCCGGAAGCTCTCCCTGTCAGGGAGGGTAATGGCAGTGAAGGTGGTGCTACTGCCGTTATTGTTACACCTGGCATACGTGTTCCCGGTTCCGGCTTGTGTAAGGCTGGCCCTCACGCGGGCCATTTTCCGGTTTGTGTGGGGCGGTCTGTACGAGTATGTGAGCCGGGAGGTCATGTACAGGCCAGTGGCAGAGGGCGGAAGGGGCGTGTTGCGGGTGCCACTGAAGCTAGAAATCCTGTACAGCAGTTTTGCGTGCAGGTGTCTGCTTCAGCGATTCCCGCACAAATGGTTTTATTTTGCGCGCATGTACCTGTCCTTGGCCTTAAGGCACCTGGTACCAATTTCAAACTTGGTGCCTCGGGCGGAAGTGCTCACACCGGCGTACCAGGCCGTGGTGCAGCTAATGAGGAGAGACCTTTCACTGGTCGTCAGGGACGTCCTCACGAATCACAAAGCCTGGTACAGCGCTCTGAATGAGAGGCTTGGTCCCCCAGTTCCTGTGGTCCCACGGGGGGTGGAGTGGGACTTGGTGAGCGGGGGGAGGGCTCCGGGGATCGTGCGGGACCTACACTGGCGCTGCGCGTGGGGGCGATTGCCGGTGCGGGAGGTCCTGCATAGGCACGGGTGCTCAGGGAGCTCTCTGTGCCCAAGGGGCTGTGGGGCAGAGGAGACTGTGGGGCATTGCTTCTGGGAGTGCCCGTTCTCAGCAGGGTTCTGGAGCCTGGTGCAGGAACTGGTGGGGAGAGGCAGGGCAGGAAAACTGACCAGGGAGTTGGTGCTTTATCGGAGGGGTATGGGGGCGATGGGTGTTGCGGACGCTAGGTTGCTATGGGATGTACTGGGCTACGCCAAATGGGCCTTGTGGGAAGACAGGGTGGCAGTAGTAGGGCGGAGGGTAAGGGTGATGACACCCTCGCAGGTATTTCATAAATTTAAGGGGAGGGTGGGGGAGAGGGTGAGGGCGGATGGCATGGTAAGGGGCTGGGAGTGGGTAAGGGCAAATTGGGGAGGGTGGGATCGAGCTTTTGTTTGGTAGGGTGGGTAGAGGATCAAGGTTTTTTGGGAACTCTGTGTGTTGTGTGTGGGTTATGTTTGCATGGAGGTTGGTTTCCTCAAAATAATTGGGGGGGGGGGTGGGTGGGTGGGTGGGTTAGATCTGAGTTTGGGGGGAGTGGGTGAATTATGGGGTCGCAGGTAGGCTTGCAGCCTTTGGGGTAGGGTTTTAGGGAACGTACTAGTTATTTGAGTATGGGAATGTAGTGTTGGGAATGTTTGTGATTGTATACTGTGTACAGTACATTGTATGGTAAATGTGCAAGACATTTCTAATAAAAATATAAAAAAAAAAAAAATCTGTTCTTATCAGTTTAATATCTGATACGTCCCCTATCTGGGGACTACATATTAAACGGATTTTTGGGACTGGGAGTCGGAGAAGGAGCTTGCTCCGTCCGCTCCACGCATCGACCCGGTATTGCAGTACGTCCGGGAACGGTGCGCCTCTATCTTTGGGTGCAAAGGAAAGGCTGTTTGCTGTTTGCTGTTTGCTGTTGGCTGTTGGCTGTTGCTTCTTCACGGAGTAGACAAGCAGCTGAGTCCTTGTGGGGTTTTTTTTTTTTTTTTTTTTTTTTTTTTTTTTTTTGAAATAAAAGAAATAGTTTTATCGTGTGTGTGTCTTTCTTTCTTTCTTTCTTTCTTTCTTTCTTTTTCTTTTTTTTCTATCATTCTTCGTCAGCTAGCTGGGTAAGTGGAGTTGGTTAAGTAAGTCAGCTAGCGAGCCGGTTTGCAGCGGTCCGTGGCTCGCTTGCGCCCTCTGCCAGTCGGGCTGTTGTTGCGTCTCCCCTCCCTCTTCCGCGGATAACGCGCGGGGGCGCCGACGGACAACTCCGGGCCTGCGGCTCCGGGCCGGGAGGGCCTACGGCGGCTGGTGACGGCGAGAGGCCACGTGTGCTCGGGTTTCTCTTCATCACGCACAAATCTTTCGCCTTTTACTAAAGATTTCCGTGGAGAGGAACACTCCTGAGTTTGTGCTATTTTTGGATGCTCCGTCCGCCGGACGGGGCGACTTTGGTGTTCTCAAGAGAGCTTGTTGATGACTTGTTGCCGCGTGTCCCTGGTTTGTGACCTGTCAGGTACATGTGTTATAGAGTACGGACTGCCTCCTAGCTTGCTTAGCTAGCTAATTACATAGCTGTTCTGCGAGTGCTTGTGTAATTAAACAGGGGACGTGGGGCTTTGTGGGTGGAGCTGAGGTGACGGCCAGAGGTCCCGGGGGAAGCGTTGAGGGGGGCCCCGGACCAATGGCGAGCGGGGACTGGGTCCGGCCGGACCCCGCGATCGGATTCCCGGCCCCCTGGGCGGCGGCGGCCAGCTGTGGCCAATTTTCAGGCCATCGCTTCTCGGCCTTTTGGCTAAGATCAAGAAGAAGAAGAAGAGGGCGATGAGGAAGGCGGAGGATGTAGTGGTGCCTTCGCCTGCGGAGTTGCCGTACTCTGGTCTTCCTCCTTCCGGTACGGTGAAGCTGAAGAACAGTTTTGCCACGCTGGAGGGAAGCGAGGTGGAGCCTGGGCCCTCAGGGGTTACGGGAGCTATGAGAGAAGCTCTCAGCGGCCGGTCTGAGGGACTGGGCGCAGGGGGAGTGGAGTCCCCTATGAGTGAGGAGCACTCCTACAGTCCGCCGGGGTCACCCAACGACGCCCCATTCCTGGCCTTGGACTCTGGGGACTGTGGAGGGGGCACATTGATGTGAGTTGTGTTTTTCTTTTCTTTTTATATGTTAATGGATTTAATTATTGTCACTGTAAATGTTAGGGGGTTGCGGGATAAATTTAAGAGGGGCGCGGTGTTTGATTATTTGTCTTTGGTGTCATTTGATATTTGTTTGTTACAAGAGGTTCATTTAAAAGATGGGGACGATGTTGAATTATTTTCTGAGGAATGGAAAGGAGGGCAATCAAGGTGGGGGGTGGGCGGAGTGCATTCCTCAGGTGTTGGGGTTTTGTTCAAAGGGTGGGATTTTGAAATCAATGAATCGTTTTCTGTTGTGCAGGGCAGGGTGTTGGGGTTGGATGTAAAGTGGAGGGGTTTAAGTTTAAGGGTTTTAAACGTCTATGCTCCCACTGACTCTGCTGGTAGGAGGGATGTGTTCGGTGAAATTGCAAATTGTCTAATCACACATAGAATGTTAATTGTTGGCGGGGATTTTAATGTGTCATTAGAGAGCACAGGTGATTTTAGTTTGGGGCACTTAAACAAGGTGATTAGGGATTTTTCTTTGGTCGACACGTTTAAAAAGGTGAATTCGGGAGTGGGAGGGACTACATGGGGTAATTCCAGGGGGGATAAAAGTAGAATAGATTTTTTGTTTGTTACAGGGGGCACAAATGTTGTCTCCTCTGAGATTAATCCGGTGTGGTTTTCGGACCATCACAGGCTCACAACAAAACTGTCTGTCCAGGGGACTAGTTTCGCCACACTGACCTCCTTCGAGATGCTGGAGGACTCCGATGTATTACAACTCATCACCTCTCACCGTGCAACCACCTGTCCACTTGACCCCATCCCATCTAAAGTTCTCCAATCCATTTCCAGCGAGTTCCTTCCCTATCTGTCCTCTATTGTTAATTCCTCTCTCTCCTCTGGTCACGTTCCCTCTGATTTCAAGATGGCTCGTGTTACCCCACTTCTAAAAAAACCCACCTCAGACCCCTCCGATGTAACAAATTATCGACCCGTATCGCTTCTACCCTTTCTGTCCAAAACCCTTGAACGAGCAGTTCTTAAACAACTAACCTCTTTTCTCCATCAGAACAACCTGCTAGACCCTCACCAGTCTGGCTTCCGATCCGGGCACTCAACAGAGACTGCGCTCCTAGGTGTGACGGAGGCACTTGCCACTGCAAGAGCCTCACGCCTCTCCTCTGTCCTGATCCTTCTTGACCTGTCTGCAGCTTTCGACACGGTCAACCATAAAAATACTCCTCTCCACCTTGGCTGGGATGGGAATCGCCGGGACTGCCCTGTCTTGGTTCGCTTCCTATCTTGCAGATAGGACCTACCAGGTCACCTGGAAGGGGTCTGCCTCTGCGTCTCATCCACTTGTTACGGGAGTGCCGCAGGGATCTGTACTGGGTCCTCTGCTGTTCTCCTTATACACCAGATCTCTTGGTTCAGTAATTAATTCACATGGCTTCTCCTATCATTGTTATGCAGATGACACACACAACTCTTCTTTTCTTTCCCCCCCTCGGTCACACAGGTCAATGATAAGATCTCTTCCTGCCTGGCTGACATCTCCACCTGGATGGCCAGCCACCATCTGAAGCTCAACCTCAACAAAACTGAGCTGCTCTTCTTCCCGTGCAAGACCTCCTTACTTCGTGAGCTCTCAATCACGGTTGATGGCACCACAGTGACTGCCTCTCACTCTGCCAAGAGCTTGGGGGTGGTCCTGGATGACCAACTGGACCTCAAGGAGCACATCAAGGCAACATCACGGTCCTGCAGATTCCTTCTGTACAACATCAGAAGGATTCGACCATACCTGACGACGCACTCCACCCAGCTGCTCGTCCAGGCTACGGTGACCTCTCGCCTTGATTACTGCAACTCTCTCCTTGCAAGCCTGCCAGCTTGTGCCATACAGCCACTTCAGATGATCCAGAATGCCGCTGCCCGACTCATCTACAACCTTCCCAAATTCTCCCACGTCACTCCTCTGCTGCGATCACTCCACTGGCTACCTGTCGCCGCCAGGATCCGGTTCAAAACCCTGACCCTTGCCTACACTGCTGCCAACAGGACAGCCCCCATCTACTTGCAGGACATGATTCGCTTCTACGTGCCTGCTCGACCACTCCGCTCTGCGGAAGCAGGGCGCCTAGTAACCCCTCCCACCCGCCCAAAGGGATCACAGAGCTTCTCCACCCTAGCTCCCCAGTGGTGGAACGAACTTCCCGTCCCTCTCCGAACCTCCCCCTCACTACCCATCTTCCGCCGTGGCCTGAAGACTCATCTCTTCAGACTATACCTAGATTAACCACCACCATTCTGTATATTTCACTCTTTAAAAAAAAAAAAAATAAATAAATAAACCCCCCCCCCCCCCCCCCCCCCCCTTTTTCATGTCACTTGTATTTGTCTTTGTCCTAATACTGTAGCTTACTCTTCTGCCTAGTTGGCTTTGCAGAGGTTAGGTTAGAATAGTGTTCACTGTGTGAACTGTGTTCTTAGCTAGAAATAGCTGTACAAAATAAGTATTATACCATTCTGAACTTGTGTTCAGCAGTTGCCTACGACCATGATATGCACTTTTGTACGTCGCTTTGGATAAAAGCGTCTGCGAAATAAATGTAATGTAATGTAATGTAATGTAATGTTTTGGGAGGGGTTTTTGGAAATTGAATGTTTCTGTTTTAAGGGAGAGGGAGTTTTTGGAGAGATTTAGTTCTGCTTATGAGGGGTGGGGGGAAATGAAAATGTTGTTTAGTTCTGTAAGGGAGTGGTGGGACTGGACAAAGGTAAGAATTAAGAGGTTAGTAATAAATTATTGAAAACAAAGGTTGTAGGGAAAATTTTGAGACTCCCCATGATTGTGATGACGTCACATGTTAAAGTAAGGGTGTTCCCATCAATGTTGATCAAACTGGTTCCTCCAAACTCTCAATGCTTCATGATAAAATATATTACAAGTATAATTATATACACATATAATCAATCCATTAAACCTATATCAGTAGTTGTAGATAAGCTTATGGGAACGCAAGAAACCACAGTAACCACTGTAGAAAAAAAGCATGAGAAGGCAGTAGCCTTAGAAGTCCTATTATATCAGTAGTTGTAGATAAGCTTATGGGAACGCAAGAAACCACAGTAACCACTGTAGAAAAAAAGCATGAGAACGCAGTAGCCTTAGAAGTCCTATTTTCATATTTACTCACTGAGCAGAAAATACTAATCAAATACTAATCATACCTTATTATTTAACAAATATTCAACAGATAAACACTAACAAAAGAACTAATCATATACTGCCAAAATATAGCAGAGAACTATAATCCAAAACTAACAAAAACGCTGATTCTAGATAAAAATGATAGAAAACTAACATTTTACAGTGACCCATATGTAAACTTGTATTTTTAATGAAAAAATTACAGAAAGCTGAGACTTATATGCATACTGGAAAAAGTACAGAACAAAAGACCACTGGTTCTCAAGAGAAAGTTGCGGTAGCTTCCCACACAGACATTATCTCCTAAGGCCCAAGAAAATCAGTTTGGTGCCAAGTAGGTTAGATAAGAGACGTTTGGAATAACACCACGTAGTGCCATGAAAGAAAATGTACAGAACAAAAGACCACTACTTTTTAAAAGAAAGTTTGGGTAGCTTCCCATACTGACGTTATCTCCTAAGACCCAAGAAAGTCAGTTTTGGTGCCAAGTAGTTTAGAAATATAAGAGACGTTTGAAATAACACCACGCGATGCCATGAAAGAACAGGTGCCTGGGAATTATGTAAATGAAAAAGGGGTTAGGGGAGTTTGTGGAATACATTTTTGTGTTTAAAAGGATTGTATAACTGACAATCGAGGTTCAATTCGGCGGAATTGATCCGACTTTGTGCTGCACCGGTGCGAATAAAGTCAAGACTTTTCCGAAGAGCTTGCTGTTGTGCTGTCTTTTCCCTTTTGAAGTTGTTTTCTACAGATTGGCAATTGGACTCAGAATTCTGTCGGATCCTAGACACGACAAGGTCCAGGAGGGAAAAAAGGGATTTTTTTAGGTTACAAAGGGAACTGGAGAATTATTTTGTTGCAGAGAATTTAAAAGGGAATGTGTCATGGGAGGGGTATACGGATTTGAAGAGTAAATTAAGAAGGGTTTTTGAGGAAAGGGCAAGGAGGGTTTGTTTTTCATCTAAAAGGGAATTTTTTGAAAAAAACGAAACTTGTTCAGCATATTTTTTAAATTTAGTTAAGCAGACAAGGATGAGGAAGGGTATTCAGGGACTTCGTGGGGCTGATGGGGTTGTGAGGACTGAGACAGGGGGAATGGTGGAGGTGGCTACAGGGTTTTATAAAGATTTATTTGGGAAGAGGGAAGTTGATTTTGGGGAGGGGGAAAACTTTTTGGGATGCCTGGAGAAGGTGGTCCCTAATGAGGTCCGAGAAGTTTTGGAGGGGAACATTACGCTGGTAGAGCTGAGTGAAGCTCTCTGGGGCCTTCAGTCTAATAAGGTCCCGGGGGGGGGACGGCCTGCCAGTGGAGTTGTACAAGGCTTTTTGGGAGAAAATAGGGCCAGATTTATTGGAGGTGTGTAGGGAAATTTTCAGGGAGGGGTGTTTGACTAATTCAATGAGGGAGGGAATTATTTCTTTATTATTCAAGAAAGGGGATATGGAGGAGATGAAGAATTGGCGGCCGGTCACACTTTTATGTGTCGATTGTTAAGGTGTTGGCCAAGGTTTTGACGGGGAGGTTAAAGAAGGCTTTGCCTCATATTATTGGGGAAGATCAAACATGTGGGGTAGAGGGTAGGCAGATGATTTGGAACCTTCACTTGGTTCGGGACGCCATCAGCTGGGCGCGTGACAGGAAGTTGCCGCTCATGCTGGTGGGTCTCGACCAAGAGAAAGCTTTTGACCGGGTTTCACATGAGTTCTTATTTCGAGTTTTGGGGAGGTTTGGTTTTGGGCCTAATTTTTTTAAGGTGGGTGGGCATTTTGTATAGAGGGGTGGGTAGCAGGGTTAATTTGAATGGCCATTTAAGTGCTTGATTTTGCAGGAACGGTGGGGTGCGAACAGGGGTGTCCTATGTCCCCCCTGTTGTACGTGGCTTATATGGAGCCCTTTGCGGCTGTTATAAGGAGGGAGGCTGGCATTAGGGGACTTCGGTTGCCGGGGGCTGGGGGGAGGGTGGTAAAACTCTCGCAGTATGCAGATGATACCACCCTCCTACTGGAAGATGAGGTCAGCCTAAAAAGGGATTTAGGGGTTATTGATTTGTTTTCAAAGGCCTCGGGTTCAAAAATTAAACCTGAGGTAAATCAACAGTGAAGTATTTTGGGGAGGGGAGGGGAGAACGGAGAGGTTTATGTGGTTTAGCGGGGGGTGTCCGGGACCGTTTAGAGTCTTGGGGGTTTGATTTTGGGACGAAGGAGGAGGTTGAGGAAAATTGGGCGGGAAGAATTCGTAAAATAAAGGGTAAATTGGGGTTGTGGCAGATGAGGCAGTTAAGTTTTAAGGAAAAATTTTAGTTGTAAAAGCGGAGGTTTTGCCGTCACTTTTGTTTTTGGCGCGGGTTTTTCCTCTGCCCCGAAGTGGAGGAGGACAGTGCAGGGGATTGTGTTTAAGTTCTTGTGGGGGGGTATGAGTATATAGCCAGGGATTTAATGTATCAGGGGCATAGAAAGGGGGGGCAGGGGGGTGCCTCATATTTCGCTAAAATTAGATGTGTTGGGTTATGTGGGGATGTGTGAGGTTGCTCACAAAACCCACAGAGAGATCCGGCATATTTTTTTGTCTAGATTGTGGTTATCGGGTTTTTTGAGGTTTCTGGTGGGCTGGGACAACCGCTTCCCAAAAGCAGAGCGTTTGCCCCGCAGTACCAGCATATGGTGAAATGGCTGGAAGGTACCCGGAGTGCAGGGACAGGGTTTGGTATTGGATCACAGGGCATATATGCTGCCCTGTTAGATAGGATATGTACAGTGGGGTGTGGGGGGGTAGAGCAGAGGGAATGGAGATTGACCCAGATGAAGGGTCTAGATAATAGGTTTAAAGACCTGAATTGGTTGGGGGTACACGGGCGTTTGCCGGTGAGGGATTGTGCTGTACAGGCACTCCCTCACCAGGAATAAGTTTTGTCCGCGGCAGTGGTGTATGGTGAGGAGACGTGAAGCATGTGTTTTGGGAATGTGTTTTTGCTCAGAGGGTGTGGAGGGAGGTGGGGTTGTTTTTATACTTTGTTGAAGGGCCTGTGTTATGAGGGGGATTATGCGGGGGAAGGGGTATTCAAGTCTAAGGAAACGGAACTCGTTTTTTGTGGTGGTTTGCTATTTGTTTGACCAAGTTTTTGCCTGTGGGAGGCAGGGGGGGTTTTAGTTAGAGGAATGTTGTGTGGGGGGTGGGACGAGTGGTGGGGAGAATAAGGGGGGAGGGGGAGGTACAGAGGAGGTACAGTGGGATGTAATAAGGTGGTGGGGTATCATACGGCAAAAGAAAGATGGAAGGGGTTATTGGAATAATTTCGATGTAATGGAATTTTTTTGTCCACTAGATGGCAGCAAATATTAATATTATAAATATATATATTATTGATTTTGATGTTTTTGTGTGTTGGAATGTAAAAGTAATTGTATGGATGTAAGCGTAATACTGTCCTTTATGTAAAGTATGTAACTCTGTGATGTATGTAAGTTTGTCTGTGGTCTGTGGTTTTTCTAATAAAATATATTTTAAAAAAAAAATCTGTTCTTGATCAGTTTAATATCTGATACGTCCCCTATCTGGGGACTACGTATTAAACGGATTTTTGGTATCTGGGAG
>CM045900.1:29776267-29909085 GCA_025169545.1 Anguilla japonica | reverse complement strand
CCAAAGACTCTGACCTTGGACTTCTCTATTCAACCCCTAGCCCCTGATGCTATGCGAGGCCTTCTGTGAGCCCTAACGCCCTTTTCACAGAAAAACTGTCCATAACAGGCCAGTCACGTCATCCATGTACAGGATACACCTGGCCTCCCTCCTCCCACTCCCCTGGGATCTTCGGTCCCGAAATCCGAGCATCCTTACTCAGGACCTGTGCCAGTGGTTTGACGCAGCAAACAAACAGGAGTAGAAAACGGACACCCCTGGTTGAACCGCAGCTAAATGTCACTACCTCCGTTTGGTACCCATTAGCCAGAAAACTGCTCTGCACCCCGCCTAGAGCAGTCCCACCGTGCTATAAACCCGGCCGGAAAATTCATCTTTTGCAGCACACAGAACAGGAACAGCACGTCTGCGTCCACTGAGGCCAAATATGACAGCGCTGCCCCTGCGCCCTCACCGGCGTCTTGATGCTGCGCACATTCAGGATTGCTATTCTTATTGGTACTCTAGTAGCCATAAGTGAAGAAAGAAGGAAAAAACCAAGAGGGACAATAAAAGAAACACACACATGCAGGCACTACTATTCCAAACACGTTATTCAAAGTCGTTAGGGGCGGTTCACCTGCCCGTCCGCGTGGTAGGAGGACGTCCGGTTTGGATATGTCCTCCTCGCATATGTGCCATCATTGGCGACATCTCAGGGATTACAGTCGGGGAGGACCCCCAGGTTTGTCTGGAGAGACCCCAAAAGCCCTCATCCCGCCTTGCACTGCCCTTCTTACGCTCTCCCTCCATCTCAGACTCCAACACCTCTGCCGATCTTTTTAATGAGTCCACATTCTGCTCCATATCCTCCACTCCCTCCTCATTTCAGACCCCACAGCAACTATAGGGGGACCCAGAATCCAACTCTCCCCATGTCGTCTCTACCACTGGCTACACCACCATCTCCAGGAGGAGCGCCAGGTCAACACCTCCCTCCTTTTCTGCCTGACCCTGGGTCTGCATCTGGCCTATCCCCTCCCTCCCCAACTCCCCTCTTTCTCCACCCCCAGCCTCAGCTGGCCTACCCCACTGCCCTCACCCTCAGCAGTCCTACCTACCTCACCACTCCGTTCCCCCTGCCTTCTCTCCCTGTGGGGGCTCCAACTCTCACTCCCCCTGCTTCTCCTCAATCTCCTTCCTCCCTGCTCCGATCCCGCTTCCTGATCCACTCTGGGATCCTGCCTCTCCCAGCTCCCTGCTCCTCTCAGTCTCCTGATCCGCTCCGGGGATCGATCGCTCTCTCCCAGCCTCCCTGCTCCTCTCTTAGTCTCCTGATCCGGGATCCTGCTCTCTCCAGCTCATCCTGGGCTCACTGCTCCTCCCCTTCTCTCCTCTCCCTCCTGATCTCCCTGCCCTCGCCCTTCTCATGGCCGCTGACCTTAGCGATGGTTTCCCCTGTCTTTGCCCGATTCGCAAAGGAATCAGGGCAGTTTCGACTTATGTGCGTTGCTGTACCACGCAAATTGCACTTTCTGCCCGTGGGACGATCTGCAGTCTCATGCCCATCTCCCTATACTTGTTGCAGACAATAGCCACGCCGCGCTTCTACCAGGTGTCCAAACATTTCCCGCCGTCGACACAGTTTTGCCTGACCTAAATAGTAGATCACCCCGATTTTTCCCAAGGACAATCGTGGAGGGCAAACTGCCTGAAGCCACCATAACCTGTCGAGTCCTGATGTGGTTTTACTGGAGCTCTCTAACTCCCAGTCCAAATCCCATCCTCATCCATCATTTTCACAGGAGTGTCTCTAACTAAACAAAAACGACCGAACCAAAGTCTCAATATCGTTTCCACTTGCCAACTCATTATATATTTTTATTATTACTACCTTCAGGGACTCATGTGAAAATTTCTCCAAATCAAACATGCCAGAATTATCTCTGACATTCTGATATCTTTTCCAGAAGTCACGCAGCAACTGCTGGCTTCTGAAACTAACGTCAAACCCGCTACCATGAGGCAGCACCAGAAGACAATTAATGTCTCCCGGTGCAAACCCCAGGACCCCTCTGACAGACTTCCGACTGAAATCAAGTCTGAGCACTCTAGCAATCGACCGTCCTCCTGCCGGAGATGAACCTCAAGAGTGGTGCCGAGGGCGCCAACCGGAGCAGCCGACACCCTGCGAACCACTGTGTGGGTAAAACAGAACAGAAAAGCAAACAAACAGAATTTTTAAAGGAGCTCAAATGAAATAAATGAGGCCCAACTTACCTAGCAGGCCTATCCTCAACGAGACAACTGCTGACGGTTAGCGTTTGGCCTCCTGATGACACACGCTAGTCAGCTGCCCCGAGGCTAGCCCAACTGACACCTGCTGCTGCTCTGGTCTCTCCACTCACCAAAACCTGCAAGAAATTAAGAAAAACAGAGGAACAAATACAATAATTATTATGCAAAATGTACACCAATTGAGGCTAAATATTACATTCACACCAGGGTCTTGATATTAGGCAAAATGCCGGCGATAGCCTGAAAATTGGCAACAGCTGGCTGCCGCCGCCGGGGGCCAGGAATCCACGATCCGCGGGGGTCTGGCTGGACCCAGTCGCTAGCCATTGGTCCGGCCCCCTTAACACTTCCCCTCGGGACCTCTGGCCGTCACCTCCCAGCTCCACCCACAATGCCCGCGTCCCCTGCCACAGTAGCTACCTACATGCTAAAGACTCTATTCCTCGTTCATTACACAAGTACTCACAGAACAGCTATGTAATTACCTAGCTAAGTAAGCTAGGAGGCAGTCTATAACACATGTAACTGACAAGTAATAAACCAGGGATACGTGGTAATAAGTCATTAACAAGCTCTCTTAAGACCAGAAAGTTGCCCTGTCCAGTGGACGGAGCATCCAAAAAATAGCACAAACTCAGGAGTGTTCCTCTCCACAGAAATCTTTTGTAAAATGTGTATTCATTGATTTTACACAAATTCTTCCAATTTTAAAACATTTTTTTTTTTTAAAAGGACACACTACAAAAATTTAATCAAAACATAAACTTAGTAAGAAAAAGGGAAAAGAGGTAAAAGCCAAAACATGGCATAAAATCAGTTGGACTTTTGCTTGGGTCAAAGGTTGTGTTCAGGAGCAGGTGTCCCTCTAGGGGGTGGACTATATGATCAGTTCTTTCCAGTGGTCCACCCCCATTTCTCTCTGCTAGGTCCTTATTTTGCGGTAGTCCAACGCCATCCTGGAGGAGGTTCTGGATCCTCCTCCTGAGAGTGACCAGGTCTACTGATGTTTTTGGTAGACCTTGATGTTCCTCGTCTCCCACAGGACCTGCTTTATGGTGTTGATGATCCTCCAATGACACTGGTGCTGGATTGTCTTGCATCCCTCCCGGTGGAATATAGGCGCCCTCAGCAGTCAGGGAGAACCTCGGCAGCAATCTGCTCAGGGGGACAGAGGAACAAAACAAGGCCCCAGATTAGGGATGTATCCGAATCCGAATACAGTGTTCGGGAAAGCATGAATAATGCGATGGAAGCAGATATTTCTTCTACCGAGGTTGCTTGTTATTATTCGATTCAGAAAAAAAAGCTCCATGACGAGTTCTCATAGCCTCTATCTAACGTTACAGGGAGAGAGAGAGGGGAGAGAGAGAGAAGGCGGCACCAGTTACACACACAACAAACTTTGAGTCACTGCGTTGCAAAGCGTTTAATAAATAAGTTCTATGCATCAGCCATTATGTTTCTTCAAATCGATTCATGTGGATGGCCATTAGATAAAGTGGCCATTCTGTTTGCAACAGGACTTGATTTCACTAACTAGTTGTTTCATTACTACACATTATTGAAAAGTAATCGCTATATTCTGTAGTAGCCCCCACCGAGTCAGCGCAAGCAGGCAGCGGGCTGAGAACTGACTGTTCGGCTATCACTCAGGAAGCTCTCGCATCGAGGAGGAGAGTGCGGGAGCTAGCGAGACACAAGCCTGGTGTAGCAGCTGGATTTCTGTCAAAGCCCCGCAATAAATCAAAATCAAGCTTAGAACCGGCCGTTTTTTAGCTGTATATGTTAATTTGCCTCCATTAAAAAAGGCCCAGTCGAAATATTGAAATAACGACGTTTTTACTTGTGTTTGATTTCAGTCAATAGTCATCCGTTTAATGACCTGTGCATGCTGGATGTATGTCAAAGGTCTTGGCTATATGTTTCAGAAAATGAAATCTTACTTTCCATCGGTAACACACCGTTTTGCCACTACACATGCGACGAACATTTATTGACCGTTTAATAGATCTTAGTCTTGCCGGGCTGTGGCAGGTATATTCCATAAATTCAGTTCCACGTAGGGGATTTAATTAAACAAACAAAGAAAGATTAATATAAAGACCTACACTAGATAACAGTCAAAAAAAATAAGTTCCATGTAGGCTACCCTTGATTGTGTTGATGTATTAGGACCGTCGGTAACAGTTCAAGTCCACGGACCTGTCCCCCACCCCCGTCTATACAAAGTAGCGAAACTTTGCCTTTTTAGTTTACGTAACACTTTAGCATAGGAAACGTCCGCGGAATCTCTCAGGCACCTCACTTCGAAATTTAATGATGTATTACCTTCAATACTCGTATTAGGCGATCACCGATGTTCGACTACTACTATCTTTCCTCGTACCAGCCAGTTACTATTCCCCCAATTGCAAACCGCAGAATCTTCTCATTCTTATTTATACCAACATTTTTGTGCTGTTTCGGTATTTGTTCAATGTTTTAAATACCAGCTTTAAAATAGAGGTCCCCTTTTTTCCGGCCCCCCCGCGGGTGTTGCTGCCTGGGGTTTCAGGACAGTTCATATTAATATCTCTTTCTTCACCCCCCCCACTATTTTTTTGCCTAAATATAAACCAAGTTATTGTTAACAACCCATAAATTTTTAAAAGAGGAAGCACCGAGGATTGAAACAGCCAGATCCTTTGGAAGAGATTCATATTTATAACTTACATTATTCATGCTATTGCATTGCAACATTGATTATTAGCATTAGAAACACGCAACATTTGCCTTGTAGATAAAAAGATACAGCTTACATCGACGTCCTCACTGCATTTCACCACCTATCTCCCAGCACCCCATTACTAGTGCTACCACGAAGCCACTACCAGAACAGGTGGTCGCCAATTGTCGTCTCTGAGTCAGCGCATCACGTGGCCAGCATCAGTTAGAGCTAAGTGCCTGCCGATACACATAAACATTCTAGTGGGGAGACAACTATGAGCTGTTATCCCCCCCCCCAGCAAACTGTCTTTATGTTTGTTTGTACAGACACTTGTCCGTGTTACATTTTCCCTGAGGACATGTGGATCCTGGGCCCAGCCCCCGACCTGTTTGGTTAGATCTTATGTAAGCCCATGATACTTTTGCTAGCTCCATGAGGTCAAGCCAGCCCATAGCGCAATCCCATCCCTGAAAGCAAAGTCCTTCAGGGCTCTGATAGACAATGGGGGGGGGGGGTGTCCAGACTGCACGGTATGGTGATGTCCACAGCACACCCAGGCCCATTGCCCTTAGGAAGGAGTGATAGGTTCCCCACCAGTTTTATTGTAGTATACATATATATATTATATGTAGTGTATTGTGTTTACCGTTTCTGCCATTACTGTGTCTGTAGTTTGCATGCCTATGTGTCTAGCCCCTCTGTAGTGTGTTCAGTATAACACCTCATGGTCTGCGGCAACCGGATGTCAACATTCCTATGCTAAATGGCTGCCTGCGAGGGTCCCCCAGGAAGGGACAAGGCCATTTGTCTCGGCCGCCACCCTCTTAACTCAACCTTTTGATATGTATGACTGCAAACTGTAGATCCAGACCTCACCAACAGCGTGATCGGCAGAGATTCTCTCAGCTCAGCGCCCCCCCTTCCTGAAACGAATGTGCTGGGTCTGTCTCCCTCCCTTGCGGCATTGAATTAAAACCATCAAATCCTCTGAGGAAAACTTGTCAGCGTGGTTCTTCAATCGTCCTGCAGTTGACTCCACGAATAATGGCAAACTATCCTGTAACAGAGGGAGTGGCATAGTACCCTGGCAAAAGCACCAGAGGCCTTTCCCCCCTCCCGTGTTTTGGACAAGGGATGGCCAGACACTGCACCACCATGATGATTTAACTACTATCGGCATCCCCCTCCCCCCTATTCCTCTCCTCATTGAGGAGGGTGGCTTACCACTTACCTTTTCCCATGTTGCTCCCCAGAACAAAGCAGAAAAAGCCAACCCTAGCGATCTATCTTCTATAATGGTGGCTTTTGTTTGTCTGGGGGAAAACCACCATCCATCAATAGAGAAGAATGGGAAGGGCCAAATTACTGTAAGGACGAGGACGCTTACCTGTTGTCAAACCCACGCCCACACGGTCCAGGGGCATTCCCCCGTCGCCATCTCCACCTAGATCGGTTTTTTGTCTTTGGACGTGGCAGGAGGAATACTTTTCGTGCCTTCCCCTCCCTCTTTTTTTGTCAGACTGGAAGGTCAGAACCAACTTCCCCTCTTCTTTTATGAGCTGGCTCGCGTCGTCCTTGTGTCCCCCTGCCCACATCAGGTGCTTTTTCGAGTTTCCTGGATTTTTGGATTGGAAACGGTTAGTTGGCTCTCACTAAAGTTGGATGAGATGAGAGACAGAAACAGTTTATCTCTTGTCCCCTGTGTGATCCAGGGCGCCAGTGGCACACAGAAGTCGTCCAACACCTTGGTGAACCCACATAGAGGATGGCGCCCCCCGCCCCGCCTATTCGGTGGACGATCGATGGTCGCTGCTCTCGTCCAATTGCTAACGCCATCACCTTTCAAGCCTGCTCTCCCTAGCAACCGGCAGCGGGTAACCACGCTTACAGCGGGGGCATGGCCTCTGATGGCCTGGAGCGACGGTCCCCCCCCCCCCCCCCCTTGCGGTCAAGGTACCGACTGGGACGTTAATCACCCGCGCATTGACCCCCGCATGCTAGCACGGGCACACCCCTGCCTGACGACCAGACATGAGGGCAAAATGCGTCATGCACGGGTCTGTCCAGGTTTGCAAAACACTCTGCCTGTCCCGATCGTCAGTCAGGCAGATATTCGTCATACAGCGCAAGAGGGCCCGACTAGGCTATGTTTTTACCTTCTCCTCTCGCCCTCTCATTCCAAAGCACAAATAACTCACCTCTTTCGGTCAAATGCCCCATACTCATATGGTCCAGATCGGCCTCCCGCGACCCTTCAGTGCACAAGGTGTTTGGACGCGCTAGCTCCCTGGTGTGGATGATTAAATCTCCTCAAGAGGAGCTGTGTTTGTCAGTAATGGCCCGCCACTGCAACAAGCTTTTTCAGGTCTGGTCCGGTCGATCACCATGGTATCAGGCTTTGCAAACTCACTCATCAGGCATCATCTCATCAGGATACTGTATAACGAGGAGGTTGATCGGCCGCCCAGTTACGGGATCCTCAGGGCCCCTTTCTGTGGGGCCAAGAGCTACTGGCCACTGTTGTAAAGCCCCCAATGCCCTATCCTGTACGTTTCGACTTCTAAATACTTACGCATAGGACTCCTTACAGGGCCGCAGTTCCCAGATTTTTTTAAGTTTGGTAAACACTCGGTCTGGGAATTCCCGTCAGGCCCCGGAGCTTTGTGCGACGGTTGGGGGAGAGCATGGCCCGGGTGAGCATCTCGGTGCTCAAAATCTCTGGCTCCACATCTGCTCACACACCAGACGTCTGTCAAGGCAGCCCAGGAAGGTGTCTATGAGTAGCCCTGTCGGGATTTGGGCCTCTCAGTATAAAGGCCCACACCGTACAACTCCTGGCCACCTCCGGAACATCAAGCATATATGAGACAAACACCTTATTATATATCTGTTGTCCTATGAGAGGAGTACAAGCTCTTAACTTAGCGTTGTCCGGACCACACCGCCATGCGCGCCCAACGAGACAAAATTCAATGCTAATGCGATTCTTGTTCCTAATTCTACACCGCGAGGCCTGGAGCGTGGAGAGACACGCGCAAAAGCTAGATTAAAGATTCCCCAGCTTTTCTTCCCAAGAGTTAGAGAGGGTTGGGGCCCATTTCTTGGGAAGGCCTCGGTAGCCGTCTGTCGTGATTTATTGCCCTCGAAAACATTTTCAGAGCCTCGGGACGGGACGGACGGATCACGTGCTCTGGCATTCGTTGGCTTTTGCGTTTTTCATTGGGAGTACCAAAAAACTGCCCTTCCACCGTTCTCCGCTCCGATTTCGCCCAGGTAGAGTAGGCCCCGCAATGGCCTCATTTCACGCATCTCCAACACCACTCCAAGGGAGGAAGGGAGTCAAAGAGGGTGTTTAGACTCACCCATCCAGGTAAAATCTGCGAGGAATGTGCGAGGAGTGTCGACCACCTTGGGTGGCGCTCGGAGAGGGCTGGTGTTCATTCGCCAGATTGACTTCCCTTAACCACAGTTATGGGATTTCTCACCAGGGCCGGTACCAACGGGTAACAATGTGTGGTCGGTCTGAGAAAGTGCACTGCTTAGCGAGTGGAATAGGTCGGACTATCTCCCCAGGCCTGGGGAGAGCCGACACAAATCAATTCTGGCAAGAGGGATTTTTTTTTTTCTTGTACCAGAGGAACTCCACCCACCTGGGTGGGGGGGATGAGGCTGCTACCAAGGGGTGTGCACGGTAGGGAGAACATCACTATATGATGGTAACCAAAGCAGGTTCGCTGGGAACCCTTCCACATTTGATTCCCGTATTGGTGTCTGCTGTTCACGCGGTCCGCAACTGTTTAACCCTCTGGGGTTCTACGTTGGTTAAAATGATGGGTCCCCACTGGTGATTGGCGATCTTTTTTTTGGAATCTGAACCCCATGGGTTGTACAATTCATCACACTTTAGACTTCTTCACGTGCATTGTCCAACGTGTTATACAGTTTTTTCCTTGTTTCAGCACAAAATCCGCTGCACCATACTATGGCCGCTGTTACGTTAGGTCATTAATCAGGTGTGGCTTGTAAACTGCTCTAAAAACACCAACAAACTGTATAAACAGTTAGTTTGTTTGAACTATTGCACAAGACAGGTTGTAATAAAACACATCAAAATTTATTTCAATGGTGACTAAGTGATTTTTGGTAACCTGACACATGTGTTTCATCACATGTCTTGGCTTGGGTATACAAAGACCGGGGACAGGCACTATTTTAGACCAATCCAATGCGAAATATACAATATAATTTGCCTTTAAACGTTAGTGTTGTGACTAATAGTTGTTCAACAACACATGTGGAGGAATGGAGGGCAAATGGTTCCATTTCTGGAAATGATGTATGCCTTGGGTAGGCGGGACACCTGTTCAGCTACGTAGGCTAATTCAAACGTTGGACATGCCTTGCATCACCAACACTAAGACACAGACATCCGTGACTTTGACCCCTTTATTGATACCGATTCCCCAACGAACATCTTGTGCTTTTCAGAAACAGCATTTTGAAGCAACACTATACTTGCATGGAAGATCGGATGAGATCCTGGGGTACTCTTTGAAATTTTACGCTTGTGTCGCGTGAACTATGGCTGTGCTTTCCTGTATCAGGATCTCTGTAAATCATGATCATATTAACACAATTGTTAGGAATATTGTGCCATCAAATGCAAATTCTATTTATCATAGCACATTTCCTTCAAACTAGTTTTGTGAAAAATTGTTATCATGGTGCTTTACACAAAAAGGGTTTTTCACAAAGACATTAAATAATGACCAAAACACCACCACTTAGGGAAATGTGACACCGGTTAAGATGATTATACAAAACAAAGAGACTAACACCACACAACCAGACCGCAAGAGCGGCTAGCCTAACAAAAATTGGAAAAGCAAATTGGTTAGAAATTTTTTTCGATTCGTACGCTGTTGGAGAATTCTACTAATGATTTGCCGGAATATTAGGAATCACCTTCCTACCAAAAACATAGATTTCAATGCCTAGACAAGCCCACATTTACCATTATAATGCAAGCTCTAAACCGATCTCAATATCAACATTAGCTAAACTAAATAAACTGAATAAAACATTGATATTCAGCTTCAACTACAAGCAAACTAATTACATTAACAATGTATCAATCTGAAGTAGGCTAGGGCGTCTAGCTTAAGCCCGGGTATTCTATTGCTATTTCCCGAATTTTAACTTACAGTATGCTGATTATCGATTGTGCGAGGGAAACATCCGTTTTGAGAATCCTTAGCCACGCCACGGGATAATAATTACAAATATGAACGAAAAAAAACATACAGTCTACCTGATACTTCTAAACCACAACCAGACAGCAAGAGGAGCCTGGCCGATTACTTTTGAGATGCTATAGTTCGCCTCGTGCGTAGTGTGGGAAAATTATCAAACGCGCAGATTGAGGCGATCTTTTTTTTTTCTACAAACACCCAGATACGTTTCAATACAGTACCACCATATTTACAAATATGATGCATAAAGATAATATACTTACGCATTGAAGTTTGTGATCCTCAGCTGGATCAGTCGCTGTGTGCGAAATGACACGGCCTCTGCAGTGTAGGCTTTCCACAGACGGCATTTTCCAAAATTAAAAGAAGTTCACCCAAAAGAAGTGAATAGGCGACACTTTGACATTTTCTACCTGCTTGCAGAACTTGCATTTCCACATGGATCGCGCATCCTCCTCCTTTAGTCTCCTTGTCTGGAGGAGTAATTATCAGTTGTAACATGTGCATTGACGATGTGGGCGGACTCCTGATGAGAAATTCACATAGACTGGGTAAAAGTTTAAGAAGAATATATGGTTAATAATAAAATTTTAAACCATTTTAAAACAATTCATATTATTTGCCAATGGGCGCATGGAACGTCGCGAAATTCTAAGGTTTCTGTCAAGGTTTTTTGTGCGTCTTGATGATAACAGCACTGAAGTTAATCAATCAAATAGAAACGAAAGTTCCTTTGATCTTGTCGAGCCGCCGGCTGAGTCCGACACAGAGGGTTAAGAACAGGTGAAATCCCCCCACGACGACCGGCATTGAGCAATGTAGTGGTGGGGCCGTACACGTTGTTGATGACCCCTGAGTGGGGAACCCCCGACCTCGAAAATCGGTGACGAGGATTCGCCCACTCTCTACAATGTTGTTGTTGTTAAATGCACAAAGGGGTTTTTTTCACCAAGTGCCAACCCCATCAGCTCTGGCGACGTTAGAGCCAGACCAGAGGGAGTCTCTTAATCTCCATTCTCCCCCCAGAACACCATCCAAATCGCGGAATGGAATGCCACACATTCCTGGAGAAGGATGACGTCTGAGGCGACCAGCGAAAAGGATGGAGAAGACTGTATAGCGTTTGGCGGGGTGCTTGAAGCTGCGTGTATTTAGTGTTGAAATTGTGAATGAATATGTCATGGTGAATTTTATGTTTGTGTGTCTGATGTTCCAATATTTCTGTATGCAATGTCTTGACAGATTTTGTTGAGCTTTGTACTACTATGTCCTGGTTATTGTGGCTCCTACTCACCCTCCATCCATGTGCACTCATAGGCCTCCCCTCCTGACTGCCTGGGAGGTTTCGTCTGAAGAGGTGGGGGCAGGTGTTATTGCCCCAGGCTTTCCCACCAGTCCCTGGAGGGCCCTGAGAGGATGATGATGTTACAGACCCTTTAACAGAGTCTGGACCAGAGGCTAGCTGGTCCCTAATGGCTCTGGGGTGAAAGGTGATGGGGTTTTGGAGGTTTTCTTTATGATGTATGGGTGTGGTGGTGAAGATGGTTTTTGGCAGGGCGGGGAGGGGGGCTCAGGCCTGGCTGTGGAATGTATATTGTGATCCGGTTTTGAATTTAACTGCATTGTTTGTCTTTTTATTTGTTTTGTTGGCGAGCGATTGCTGGGTTGGGAGGTTGACTGAGGGGTTGTTGACTGTCGCTTGCTGTCTGAAGCAGGTGGCACTTACAGCTAGATGTTGCACAGAGTTCTTCTAACTTTCATTAGAGTAAACTTGATTTTCCCTTCGGTCCCCCCACTATGTGGTACGTGGCGCCATTGACACCAATAACACATTAACTTCAAGTGATAAATAAAAAACAGCCCTTCCTTAAACTAAATAGAAAAACTATTTTTGTTTCTTTTTAAAATGTAAATAAATATAAATTATATAAACAAACTAATAAATAAATATACAGCAAACTGAAAACACTTAAAAGAGAAATATCAGTGCAAAAAATAAACAGGCCTACAGAGAAGTAGTCTCAACATGGAATGAAAACTTTCAATTTTTTCATGAGGTCAGAATGCAAACAAAAAATGTAACATTAACACATTTAACGGCAGCAACAGCAACGGCAGGTATGATTCGTTTCATGTTTATGGCCCTGAAATAGCTATCGAGTCAGATAAATAGAGTACATGGTCGTAGCCCTAAATTCAGCGTCATTTGTGGAATAGATGGCCATACAGAAGATTACAGTGTTTTTCAATTCCATTCTACTATCACGTTAAGCGCATGCATGCTTTGTACATGGCGAGCAGACATCCGCCAGCAATCCGGACTCCAGGGATTGAATTAAAGCCGCGAGACACCAGAAAGTAAAAAACACACCTACATTGCAAAACAACCGTCTTTGCATGCAGAGTTTGCATGTCACCTTCTCGGTGTCGTCTTTTACACACTCAAAATAATCCCACACTTTGGATGATTTCTGCCCGACAGTCTAATAACTTTTAATGACAAGGCGCAGCTCCCGAATGGAGTTTGAGGGTTTTTTTTTTTTTTTTTTTTTTTTTTCCTGCGACTGACTAATGAAAACTTCGACTAAGACTCTTCTCATCGACTAACGGTTTGGTGCGACTATTAGGGGGCAAGCCCTAGTAATTTCAAGTGAAAAATGTTACACAGACACTTGTAAACATTTGGATGTTATGTCAGTAACCTAGCTATTTTAATATGGTCTATAGTGCAACCACAGTACTGTAGTCAAGAGCTCGCAGTGAGAGGATTCTCTTTGTACTACCGTGCTGAAATGCTTGTTATTTAACCAGATCTTGCTGACTTGTGGGTATCCACAGCCCTGGATGTTTTTGAGACAAAGGCTTATGTACAGGAAAACTAAAAAAATCTATGATTATATTGAACTACAAAAAGTCCACATACTACTACAATGAACATATGTGCAACATCAACAATGAATTACCAACTGTCATAACATTAAAGTGGCTTGAAGATTTCCGTTTCGTTCTCATTACATTACATTACATTTATTTCGCAGACGCTTTTATCCAAAGCGACGTACAAAAAGTGGTCGTAGGCAACTGCTGAACACAAGTTCAGAAAGGTATAATACTTATTTTGTACAGCTATTTCTAGCCAAGAACACAGTTCACACAGTGAACACTATTCTAACCTAGCCTCTGCAAAGCCAGCTAGGCAGAAGAATAAGCTACAGTATTAGGACAAATACAAATTACCAAAAGGTGCTGGGATGGGGCAACATTCTCTTGGCGGTACCAATGGCGAAAAGCGATAATTGCAGGTGTGTTTTTGGACCTCACTTCCCAACTTCCCAAACAGTGTCACCTGTGTGTGTCGCCTGTGTGTGACAATCAGGCACCTGGGCCACAGTAACTATAACACTTACTATTTACTGAATAAAAAATGGTTGTTATAAAAGTAACATTATGTACAGTCATTCATTGTCTAACATTAGGCTAACAGCCGGCTTAAAATGCTGCAGCAGACCTGGGGTAGAATTAGTGATGATCAATTTCCACAGACGTTCTTTATCCACTTTTTGCCCGGTATGAACATCTTTACACTGCAGAGAAGAATCCGCGGGATTCGCTGTGGCTCGTGCTATTATGTATCTCATGCACAATAAACATTGTCTTTCTCGTGAATGAATGTTGTGTGATATTTTTTGAAACAACTGCCTTGAAAAATGTTACCCCTGGTGTTTTTCTGGTTTTGCTAGCTAAACTGTACGAGAATAAAGCTGAGCTGGGTGTTAAATTAGCAATCAGAACAAGAAGAATAAAACAAAAACAAAGGAGATTTCAGCAGGGCACCAAGGCTGAAGGAACATATGAGGAAGCGTAATAAAATAATAACAACACTAATCCATACTGCCATATTTTTTTATTTAGTTTTCTCCGGCTTGACATCTTTACACAGAAATCAGACCCGGGCTCTGCTCCACTTATACCCTGGCTTTATTCCGATCATTATAATATATTGATGAACTTGATGGCAATGTAAATAACGGTAACGTTAAGGCCAGTTCAGATCAATGATTCGCAACGAGACAAAATGGTTTTAGAATGTTTCCGAGAAAATTGCAGCGGTATGAACTGGTTAGTAGCAGAGTCGTTGCCTCCCCTGGGGTCTCAAAAGACCAACCTTGTCAAATCGCCAACTGCAGTTTTATAACGTTTACAATCAGACATCTTGGAATTTTGCAAGTTGCATCCAGTCTCTTTGCAAATCATTTGATTTGAACTGGCCTTTAGTTATCTACATTGGTAGCGTTGCATTCGAGAGACGGTTTGCGAAGTCGGTACCGGTCGGTAGCGTTAGCTAGCGTTTTTTCTAATTGTTAGCTGACATTAGATTATGTTAATTACATTAGCTAGCTAGCTAACGCAACGTTACCTAATATGAGAGATGCACTAATATGCACTGATGTGCACAACGTTGTCTAATGTTGGCTTTCTTGATATGGTGTGGTAGATAGCGTTAGCTGTGCAAATAACTATGTAATTAGTAACATTACATTTTCATCAAATGTAATACGAAATCTACATCAACAAATAATATGACCTCTTATGTTACACAAAAACTTTTTAGGGTTCCATAACGCTAGCAGACACCGGAAAAAAAAAAAAAAACAGTACGCCGCTCACACTCAGAAGTGAGTTGAAGAGCCAGCCTCTTGCGTTAGTACCGCCTACCCTCTCTGCGGACCAACCACTGATGGGTGATGGAAAAACGCGTCACTGTGTGCTGCTTGTGATTTTTTCCCGGGAATGTCGCCACAGACACCCAGTTCTTTAATCATAAATAATAATAATAATAATAATAATAATAATAATATAATAATAATAATAATAACAATATAAATTTATATAATAATAGGCTCAATCACCATTGTGTTACCTAATTCAGCGATATATAGTGACTTAACAGACATTTATTTTAATGAAAATCTTTGAGATTGCCACTTTAATATAACAATTGTGCAAGATAATTTTAGTGTTTAGATATTTATATTGATAGATAAAATAGATCACTAGCTAGCTTACTAGCTAGCTAGTTATATAGACAGATAGATAACTTAGATCTCGGTAGCTCGACAGATATATCATGAGATAACTAACTAGCCAGCTAGCGAGATAGATAGATCGATAGCAAGACAGTAAGCTTTAAATTCCCTCTAGCTTGTCATCTTAAAGAAGCTTCAAAACGGCTTACAAATCTGATTTCACCAACAACATATACAAATTATAAAAGACAAGAGACTTTATGAGAATCAACTGAAACTCGAAATGGTCAAAAATCGCATTTTGACATAAAACCTTGTTTATCTGAAAATGTCTCAAATGTATTAACCGAAAGAACTGGACAGAAGAATCCTTAGAATAGTGGTTAGTACAGTTGAATGCATCACACAACATTTTTGAACCTTGGACTTAAAATGGCGAGATCGTATGTAGCTAGCTAATCAGAATAGAACGACACAGCATCACACCTGCCGCTTGAAGCACTCTGCCTGGCTGCGAGAATGGGGAATTTCCTTATATGGTCATACGGTAGTAGGACAAGCCACATTGCATGCACTGAATTAACTAAGATTTAGGAATTTTGTCGGAATTATTTTAAAAGATCAGACCCAGGGGTGACATTGCAAGGGATAGGATTAACTAATTAAACCATCATTTCTTGTGTAAAAAAAATATTGACTTTATTTTCCTCAGAGAAAATTGGTCTATTTTCATGCTGTCCCCATTGACTTATCATTGGGTGGGTGGGGTTTCACATTCTTTTTGCAACCAGGCGTTTGCAGTTCACTCTTTAGCCACTGGGGAGAAAAAGGCTTCAGAAAGGCAAGTTTTTGGTGCTTGGACGAGACACAATTACTGCCCAACAGGTAGAGGGCGCAAACGAGCCATGGATCGCTGCAAACTGGTTCGCTAGCTAACTTACTTAACCAACTTCACTTACTTAGCTAGCTAGCTAGCTAGCTAACTAAGAAAGGAAGGAAGGAAGGAGGGGAGATTTCTTCTTCTTTAAAAAAAAACAAAAACCACAAGGACTTAACTGCTTGCCCACCCATGAAGCAGCAGCAGCAGCAGCAGCAGAAGCAGAAGCCAGATATTTTGCCCTTTCTTGCACCAAAAAAATAGAGGCGCACCGTTCCCGGATGCAGAGGCACCATATGGCATACAAAGAAAGGTGGGTGTAGTCTGTGTATGTTGTGTGTGTATGCAAGATTTTGATTGGCATGTATAGGTGAAGGATTGGCTGGTGTCGGTAAAATGTCCAATGGGGAGACATTTTGTTTGTGGGATAGGTGGCAAGAAAAATAAGAATGAGAAGAAGAAGAAGGAGGAGGAGGAGGAAACACAAAATCTCCTTAGTTTGGGGCTTGATTGTGTGGATATGTGAAAAGTTGTTTATGAATTCTGTCTGTTGAAATGTGGTCAGAATGTACAGAATTTAATGTTTTAAGGGCTGAGTGTCTGTGGTTATTTCTGTGGGGAACCCTGAAAAGTGCCAAACTCTCGGTGGTGTATAGGTATGGGGCATGCCGCCCTGCCAAGGCGGAGTAGGGGCTTCTTCCTTGCGCGGCAGCTTTTCAGGCCATGGCGATGTAGGATTCCCTTAATGGTGGATATAGATACTTCGGCACCTGATGCTTCCAACGCCTTCACTAGTTCCTTTGTTGTTGTCTTGGGGTTCAGTTGAGCCTTTCAGGAGTTCGTTCAGCCCGAGGAGTTCATTTGTGTCTCCTTCCAGAACGATGAAGTGTCTGTGTGGTTCAAAGATTTTTATATTTGCGTACAATTGTTTGTACCTATGCTCATGGTACCTTCAGTTGTTTGGAAATTGCTCCTAAAGAGAAAAACCGGACTTGTGGAGGTCCACAATTTTTTTTTGAGATCTTGACTGAGTTCCTTGGATTTTCCCATGGTATCAAGGGCAAAAAAAAAAGCAGAAGCTCTAAAGGTAAGCCCTTAAATACAGCCACAGGTGCCAATTAACTCCCAATTAACTCCTAATCATGACAATTAGCCAATCAGAAGCTTCCAAAAAAGTAATTACATCAATTTCTGGAATCTTCCAGACTATTTAAAGAGACAGTTAACTTGGTGTATGTAAACCTTTGACCCACTGGAATTCTGATATAGTGATTTAAAGCTGAAATAAATCTGTCACTAATTGATTGTTTTAAAATTACCTCTGATGTGAACAGAGTAGATGCCTTAATTGACTTGCCAAAATAAATGTATGGTAAGATGAAATGTGCGAGTTGTGAAATGAGTTGTGAAAAACTGAGTTTGAATATCTTTAGCCTAGGTGTATGTAAACCTTTGGCCTCAACTGTAGACTTGTTAGTAAAATTAAAACAGTAGGAATTAAAGGACGTATTTCCGAGTAGATTCGGAACTGGCTACAGGGTAGAACACACAAACAGTAGTAGGAGGGATATTATCTGAGCAGGGACTGTTGGAAGTGGAGTCCCACAAGGATTGGTGCTGGGACTACTGCTCTTTTCATTTATATCAATGACCTTGACAGAGATATAGAAAGTACATTAGTCAAATGTGCAGATAATACAAAACTAGGAGGCCCAGCTAATAGCTTGGAATCTACTAAAGTAATCCAAGATTTAAATAAAAATCCAGAAGTGGGGGAAAACCTGGCAAATTAAATTTAATATAGCCAAATGTAAAGTTCTGCATGTGGGAAATAAAAAACATTAGGCAGGATAACTTTATGGGAGGAACAAAATTGGAGTGTGCTCCAATTTGAAAAAGACTTGGGATTAATTGATTGAGGCTTTTAAATTCATAAAGTAGATCAACAAAGTGAACTACAAGAGATTCTTCAGGTTGAGTTCTGTTAGTAGAACGAAGGGACGTAATGGAAATTAGCAAAAGGTGTTACGTTCACGACACTGGGGGACCCAAATGCAGGACTCGAACGCAGACAACTTCTGAGGTTCACAACCGTGAAATTTATTATCACAGTACAGGAACGAATAGAGAGAGAGGAAACTGGAGCTGTTGAAGCGGAGGCAGGTCGTAGGGCATAGCCAGGTGCAGGAGCTGGTTCAGCGTAACGGCACAAGGTGGATCGTGGCAGGGAGCTGACTGGATTCGGACCGGATGCGGAGCTGTCACGGGGCTGGCAAGACGAGGACTGAACAGGGCGGAGCTGGACTGGCACGGTTGGACTGGACCGGACTGGACTGAACTGGACTGGACTAGGAGGCCGGCGAAGGGCGAGCTGGATCCGGCGAGCTGAAACTTAAAAGGGGTTGACGAGGCAAAGACAGGACCAGAAAACAACCTCGAGGACGGGACTACGAACAGGACAGGTGACAAACATACAACAAGACAGGACCTGGGATGTAATGGACAGTGTAGGGGGAAGCAGGCAGGTACGCAGATCTGAGAACGAGAATAAAGATGTACAGAATTAATTTGGGGAAATATCGTGGAGCCGACGTGGAATGTTAGACGGGCTGAGACAACGATCTGGCGAAGATCTGTAGATGAGCCGAGAATATAAGCAGGAGATGAAGCATGCGGAATGCAGAGAACACAGGTGAGTGATATTAACCTAACTGCTGGCTGAGGGCGAGAGTCCGCCTACAGTGCACCAGAGAACAAAGATCGTACGAGAAAAGACAAGATGCGTAAGGCAAACACAAAACACGAGAAACACGAGGGATATGACAAAAGGTAAATTCCATACAGACATTAGGAAGAGTAGTTCTTTTCACACAGAGCGTAGTCAATGTGTGGAATAACCTGCCAGGTCACGCAGTAGAGGCAGAATCTCTGGGGATTTTCTTTTTTTAAATTTATTAAAAAATAAATAAATTCTTTATTTCCATTCTACAGTCCCCCCCCCCCAGAAAAAAAAAAAGAATTAATTGGATCGACAGACAGACAGACAGGCAGGCAGGCAGGCAGAGAAACAAACTGACAAACAGACAGACAGACAGGTAATCAATAGACTGAGATCAGGCCATATTGGGAAGGGTACCCAGCTATGCCTGCTGACATTCAGATAGGAGAGAAACGAGATAGAGGTAGTGCAACAGAGGAGAGAAGAAAAACGAACAAAAACAAAATAATAATAATAACAACAATAACAACAACAATAATAATCATAATAATAATGACAACAGTAATAACAGCAACAATAATAATAATTAAAGCCGCAATCGGCGTTGGGAGGGGTCCAAGCATTGGCACCATCGCGCCCCCTATGGAGCGATTTTAAAATGGCTTTGTCCTCATGATCATATACCTTCACCCAACATCTACTGAATATCATGATGATTGTATAAAATATTGATGACTTATGGCCAATTTTGTGCTAAGAGACGCTGGCAGATGACTTAGTTGCGTCGCCATGGATGTGTCCTGGCCGCTTCCCATAAAGGCCTTGACTATGTTGTAACACTCAGATGGCATGTCATAACACTTAGATGGCCCGGTGTGTATGTACAGCTGCAGCGCTTCCATGCCGCAACTAAAAAATGGTGTCACACTAGTGTTGTCACGATACCAAAATTTTGATTTGATACTGATACCAGGTTTAGTATCACGATAATTGATACTGAAACAATACTGATTCAATACTTGGTACCTAACGATACTGAAATTAACTTAATAGATCAGAAACGTAATGTCCACAAGGGTTGACCTCATTTTCAAATTCACGGTTTATTAAAAACTGGTTTATTAACAACCTTTAAGTTGAAGCCTGTTCAACATATCAATAAGCATAGGCCTATAGTGTTACAACACTTAACCATAGAAAACTATATTAAATATATTTCAAAAATTAAACAATTGTAAAGTAAATTATCTTTAAACAGGTCTTTCACTTTAAAATAGATCTAAAAAACAGCATATTTCAATAACAATACAGCATCTTCCTGTAATAAAATATTTACAAATTAGAACAGCTATTGCTACTGAAGTGAAGTGAGTCTAAGCTTGCGCTGTATCAATGACGAGAATGCACAAGCGCACGTCACCTCACTTGCCAACCTTAGTTGCTACTGCCATCTAGCGAAGATACTGACAAATTACACTTTTCATCCTCTCAATCGGTAATGCGGGAGACACATTTCCCTGGCTTTTACATTTGACGCAAAACTACGGAACGTCGGAAAATTCTATTACGAACCGTTTTTTTTTTTTTTTTTTAAGTACCGAAAAAGTGCTGAATTTTCGGTATACTGTGCAACATTACATCAGACACATACCTATTCCAATCCATTGCTCAGTTTAGCAGATAATGCACATTTCAGACCGCCTCAGAGACAGATAGAATAATAACACAATACTCATTTCAAATAAGAAACACGACATTGAGAAAAAAAACGATACAGACGAAATATTAACTCGCGACCTGCGTGCTGCGTGCAGAGTAGCCTACCGTATTATTTATTTAGACATTGGCAGATAAGAAAATTTTCGGTTACGCTGACCTATAAAACGCTATTCCAAAAGCAAAATCAGACATATTATACATCGTCAGAAAGCTTAAACTCTCACTTACTGAATAAATGAATTGTCAATCAAGCCAAATTGTACTAAAAAGGGCGACAACGCCGTCAGCAACAGGTGTGGTATTACGCATAGCTATTTTTGAAGGTAGCCTACCCAGGCATCACAAATGCGTGTATATTTCACAAACAATGTCCAAGACAATATATGACCACTCAGTCGCAAAAGGGACATCTCTACGCCTAAAACCAGTGGTAAGATTGTATATTTATTCAATTTTTAGTCCAAGATATTGAATTTAGAATGACATGGAATAATTTTAAAAAACTTTGTCTCGTTTATTTCGTTATTCAGTGAGCAGTGTTTTCACTGCTGTATTGGCATATTTTAGGGCTAATGTCGGGTTTATCTTTTTGCTACGGAATATTACATTACAGGCATTTGGCAGACGCTCTTATCCAGAGCGACGTACAACATAGTGCATAACCATAACCAGGAACAAGTGTGTCGAAAACCCTAGAGAGAAGTACCGTTCCAAGTGCAGGGAACAACCGCTAGTTCAACTTGGATCCTGGCTGTAGGTTAAACTGATTAACACAAACACAAACAAGAAGAGCAACAACGCAGTCAATGCAAAAATTCAAACAATAGTTAAGACGAGTGCATTAAGTCACCTACGAAACAGCTACCTAGTTACAACCCTAAGCTTACAGTCAATTTAGAGATTAAATTGAGAATACGATTTCTCTCAGCATAATGACGAATTCAAAGACTAAACAAACGCACCCGATATTGTCTTCAAATGGATCCATGCCAAAGAAAGTAATGATTCATCCTCTCAAAAAGCTTTTACTAACAAGCTTTTAGTAGCCTAGCATGCACTCTGGCTGGCACTGTCTTCCATTGCTTCCCCGACGTTCAGACCCTCCCCTCACTGATAAAAACTAGATCCTACGGTGTCGGATTGCTTCCGTCGCCATGGATGTCTTCTAGCCGCCTGCCGTAAAGAAGTTTACTGGATGTCGTAACACTTTAGATTTGGAGCTACAGCTCTTCTGTACCCCAACTAATAAAAAAGTCCAAATGGCGGGCAAAAAATATGGCGGACATAGATGGTCCCAATAGCAGTTGTAGAGCACATTCAGATGCATCGTTCAATGAAGTTTTGTGTTGATCTGACTTACGGTGTGGGAGTTATGACCTTTTAAACATGACTCTTTGTTATAGCGCCACCATCTGGCCGACATGGGTTATTTGTAGTGCCTGAGTAGTGGGGGGCCATAGGAACCCACCTACCAAATTTGGTTTCCTCTGATACCCTAATCTAGGCTGACAATCTATGGGTCTCACCTCCACAGAAGAGACAAACCAGATGACACAGGACACCATATCGGGGGTTGGAGACCCTGCATACCTAACATTTCCCATTACTTTTAGTTTGAATACAATCTATAGGTAGGCCAGTCCTTGCCATAAATTATAAATTAGTCTGACCCCCCTTCCCTTCTTCCCTAAACCTTAACTTGGCATCACTCAATCAGGGCAAACAATCCATGCTGGGTAAGGTATTTGAGATGGCCACAGGAAGAAGTTTTGTGTTTCGGAGCCTGGAATAAGAAGAGTTTTCCCCTTTTTATTTTGGTGGTGGTTCCTTGGTTCTGTGTTTTTAGCTGGTTTTATTTTCATCCTCTGGCAAGGTCTGGCTTATCCGTCTCTCGCTCTCTTTTCTTGTATTTCCTAGTCAATTGTTAATGTTTTGAATAATGTCTTCCCGTTTTGTAATTTAGAAGTAGTGTGCCTGCATTCAATAAAGAATTATGATTAAAATTTGTTAATCTAATTGACTGCTTCATATTGAATTATGTCAACATAATGAGTAAATTACCTGTGTTAATTAACATTAAACATTGAACCAACTTAAAAAGTCAAACACATTGATGAGTAAAATTTAGATCTATTAAAGACCATTTAAAATGCCTAAGGTCTCCCCAAAAGGACACTATATCTAGATGGTTTTCAATACCATCTAGTGTCCCTAATCTCCAAATCTGAAGTCCTCTCCATGACCTCTCTGGGTACCAACCCTCACATTTTCTCTTTAGATGGTGTTCTATGATCATATAACTGAAAAAAAAAATGTTTTGCAACTCAGACCTGGCATAACTGTAAGAGCTGTTACATTTATACAAACGGGGACATCATGTTTTTTATATAATGCAATTCACAAACAATTGTCACAATATTCTTCACAGACAACCCTGGCCAACAGGCATAGCATATTGAGACTTAAAATAACCATTTCCTGATAGTGTTCAGTTAAAAATGGTACAACCAGTATTCTTAGTTACTGTACTAAGCATGAAAACCACATTTCTCTCCACAAAATTATATTTAATTTCTGTTTTTGGTCCCAACTTGGCTAGGGCTGTATTTTGCCATAGTCTTCAGCCAATCACAATGCACCGTTACAATAGATGTGATCAGTATGTGTGTTACATGCAATAAAACAAATATATCTTTGATGAAGAACACAGGATGAAAAGATCAGATTAACAGAGATGTATCTGTATTTTTCCAAACTGGGAGAATTTTCAGAGATAGATGACTATATATGCTCCAAACATGCAGAAACAAGACACAATTTAAAGTTTTTAGTTTTACTGTGCAAGACAAATTCCCTTGTGGGATATTCTGTTTTTTCCACTGCATATTTATCTGTAAAAAACATGAAGTTATTATCAAAGTAAATATCAGTATTGTTACAGTCTTTCAACTTCAGCACCATGGAGAGAAATGCTGATATTCCAAGTATAGAAGTCCAAGTGCCCAATGGAATACAGTGCCTACTGTTGCCTTGGCAACGAAGATGCCAGTATATGCCATTTGAAAAATTCTTTCTGCTTTGTAGAACTCCAGTAAATATTATGTTTTAAATGATCATGTGTATTATGACATCACAATGGATGTCCTTCACTATATATGCAACTCACTGATTCAATTACACACAATTGCTATTCTTAACATTATTTGAAATATTGCATTGGTTACATTATTGGTTTAATGTATTAATTTACTTGTATTGTATTTCAGGAATTGTTGTTAAAAAATATATTTAGCATAGCATATGAGCATGCCATCCGACGTGTTGTCACACTGGCGGCTGCTTATCCTTCCCTTTTCTCTTTTCCTTGTGCTTTTCCTAACACCGGTGACAATTTCCAACTTCGGTAAGTTGAGGAGGGTGAATTTTAATTTGAAACCTGTGACCCTGGTTTTTTTTATGAATACTGTGGTGTACATTTCTAGAAAGTACTGTAGTTTAATAATAGGGGTTTTTATGTAGGAGGGTATATTCCTATAATGTACAGTACCTTGTTTTGCTTGTATTAAAGAGAAGGCACTGTTCTGTGAATTTTGATTTCAGTAATATTTTGTCTGTAATCAGTATTTCCTTCATTTTTTCCCCAGTGCAAATTTCCCCTGTGATCCCTACACTCTCTACTGATGGACTTCTTCAGCTGTCCGACTCGGTACATTATGCTAGTTTGTGAAGGATTTATTATTAATTACAGCATGTATATTATTTGATACATTGATATCACAAATACCACGTTGCCATGGGTTTTCTTCCTCGAATAACCTTGATGAAGGGTATCAATGTGCATTTTAACTGATGGGGATTGGCCTATTATGTACCCAGCTGGGGCTTTGTAAAATCATTAAAGATCATGTTGTTTTTATGAATCTTTTTCAGCTTATCACCCATCTACCAGAGGGCTGGAGACCAGGCCCTAGCATAGGAGATACCATCCTACTCCTGCTATGGGTGTTGACAGTATGGAGGACCGGGTCAGCTGTAAGCTCTTCTTTCACTGTGTCTGCTGCCTGCAAATAGTCCCAGAGCCCTTACCTATGGCCTTCTCCATGATTACATGATCAAAACCTGTTCAGCTACTGTAATACAGTGAAGTTTATGTCAAGGGTATTGACTATTTTTTTCTCTTCTGTCTCCCTTCTGTTGTCCTCAGGTAAAAAACAGGATATACCAATGTAAGTTCAAAACAGATTATTGAGCACATTAGTATATTTTTTAACACCTTACAGGATTGATTACACATGTGTCAGCACTTTAGTGAATAAGAAGGTTTGATTTTAACCTTGGGTTTTCATTTTGTTTAGGGACTAAAAAGAAGGTAGCAAGACTTTCTGCGGAAAGAAACGCTGCCATAAATGAAATTTTAGATCTGCACAAAAAGGTGAGTTTCAGACTCTCTTTTTTATGATTTTTGCTATATTTGTTGGGAATGCCTTTTACTAATAATTTCTCGCACTTGTCCATTTTAGAAAGAAGACCTTGAAGACCAGTTCAAGAGGATGAGGAACACCATAACTTCCCTCATGATGGACTATTGGCTTCTCAAAGTAAAGAGTGAACATTGTGATTTCCAATAAATCTTAGCATTGTGCTACATTGTGCTATCTTTACATCAAAAATACCTTCATAGCTGTGATTCTTGCATGTACTTCATGACAAAAATAAGAGCATTCACCGATTAGACATTTTGTTGAATTTATTGTATACAGTGTATTTTTTATACAATTATATAAATTTGAAGAAACAAAACATTACGATCTCATGACCATTTCAATTTATATCATTTACTTTTCAAAAAGGAGTCATGCAAGGCATACGAAGTGAGAACTTTGGCTTCAGAGAAGATGAATCATGGACTGAAGATCATCCTAGAGAACCAGTTGAAAGACCTGGAAACGGAGGCAGAAATCTTAAGAACCAGCCTGAAGATGACTGCCAAACGACTGCAACAGCACGAGGGCTATCTACAACAGTAAGTTTCAAACTTCGGAGGAGGAAGCTTTGAAGTGACAGGACAATGGTTTTATAATAATTGTTGTTGCAATGATATTGGTAAATGTAAATGTAACCGATAAGATAAGCCTTTCACTCTGGATTAAGCCCTGCAGTATGGCAGAAACTGTGTCTGTACTGAATTTTTTAAATTTTATTTGTGGTGAGGGATATATACAGTTATTGGACATAATAAAGGCATTTAAAGAATAATCTGTAAAAAATAGTCTCAACACCCGGTGGTCTCTATCTGCTGTGGTCTGTGTTTCTTAGGAAACTAGTGCAAAAGAAAATGCTTCGTCAGGAGTCAGAAGCAAGACTGTACTCGGAACGTAAAGCTTCTGAACAGATCACAAAGAAAACGAATGCGGACCATGAAAAAAGAGAGAGTTCATACAAGAACCAGGTGAACAAGTCCAGCTAATCCACATTCACTGTAGTACTTTTCCCATTGCATACATCACTTGTTTAAATTTTTGTTATTGTATGCACACTGAATAAGATTTGGGAACAATGCTAATCATCATGTTTCCTTTCCTTTGCTTCTCCAATTCCAGATTGAGGAACTCACAAAAATTTTGACTAACATGGAAACACTACTGCACTCTGCCAAATTTGAAAATGAGATGCTGAAGGTGAGACGCTGAAATGGGCCTATAGTTCACGAGCCAATATTGTCAATAGCACTTTGATTACTTTGTGATCATGTGACTCATGGCAGAAAGTGTAGCAATTTCTTGTTTCCACAATTTAATATTTAAAACAGGAATCCAGCAAGGCCTACCAGGCAATGACCGTCAATTCGGCTAAAGAAATCCTTAGGGTCAAGACAATCATTGAAGAGGAGCGTAGCAGACACCATGAAGAGATTAACGCCCTCAAGACCCAGCTAAACATGGTCACCATTCAGGCTCAGGAAAAAGAGACCACTTTACAGAAGTAAATATCAAGTAAAACTGTTGTGAAAAATGGGCTTTGACGTGACAGACATACAAATCAATGCAGGATAATGATGGTGTAATAATAATAGTTGTAATGATACTTATTTAAACAGCTGACACACATTGTCCTTATTAAATGTAACTGATAAAACAGTCTTAATCCCAGATTTGTCATGCAAAATTCTAGAAACTAGATCGTTGTACTGTAAATTCGTAATTTGTTCAAAATTTTATGGAGGATGTAACTAGATATGGGACATAATGAGAAGTATTTGAGAGTACAGGAGCAGCAATATAATATTGATAATAATTGTGCACTCAAGGACTTAACACTCCCTGCTCTGCTGTGGTCCGTGTCTCTTAGCAAACTTGCTCAGGAGAAGGCCCTCTACCAGGAGACAAAGGCTGAATTAAAAGAAACTAATTTGGAGTGGGAAGAGAAACAGGAATTAGACAAGGCTCAGGTGACAGCGAATGCTAGTGTAATACTTCTCCCACTACAACAATCACATGTCTGTTGTTTTGGATTTGATTTATTAATTTATTGGTTTTGAAACTAACTGCAGTCCCTAAATTGAACAAACAAAGTTCCCTTTGTTTGTCCAATTTAGATCAAGGAACTGTTAGAGCGACTGGCAAGTGCACAAAATTTAGCCACATCTGAAAATGAAGAGCTAAAGGTAAGAAGCTGATTTGGGCGTCTTGGCCCACATGCCAAAAATGTCAAAAATGCCGTACGAATGTGGTTATCATGTGAGATGCCTGAAAAGATCAAAAAGTGCTCAAAATGCAGTGACTAAGCGATTTCATATTTTAAACAGGAGTCTTGCAAGGCCTTCCAGCTAATGATGAAAGATTTGACCGAGGAGATGCTTGGGCTGAAGGAGAACAACATGCAGGAGCGTGGCATCCATCAGGATGAGGTTCAGTCCCTCCAGAAGAATATTGAGATGATGACCATCAAGATGGAGGAAAAGGAGACCGCTTTACTGCAGTAAGTATCAAGCAAAAATACCATGCGCAAGAAGGACTTTGAAGTGACAAGAGGTAAAAATGATTTTGGTGTTTTAATAATGTTTGCTGCAGTGACATAGTATAAAGAAATCTCAGATTTTAGTGCTGCTAATGTTTCTTTGTGAAACTGCCACCACTAGATATAACAGACAGCACCATCTGTTTGGAGGCATAGTCCAAATACAAAAATCTGGTTGGAGAAATGTATAATGCATCGTGCTATTTTAAGGAGATGTGATTCCTTTAAAATGAATTGTACAATGGAAAGTTGGAATTTGTGCTTTGCTGAATCCCTTGGACTCTTGTATGTCACAGGAAACTGGCTGAAGAAGAGGCCAGGACAGCCCAAGCGAATGTGAAATTCATACAATATAAAGACGACTTAATCAAAGTGACTAAAGATCGTCAACATTTTCTGAAGAACGAGGTGAGCAAATTTACCCAGAACTAACAGCCGTATGATAGTGTAATAACATTTGTTTCATATTATCCAGTGTAATAGCAGTTTACTTAACTTTTTCTCATTAAATAACTTGTGATAATTAGGGATTTTGATGACCATAGTGTACATTAACCAAGTGCAGAAGTTTGTATTTCCATATTCATCTCCATGGTGTATGCTCTGACTTACATTCAATCAATCAAGAATGAATTAATCTAGTGAGTTCTCTCTTTTCAGATTAAACATTTTCAGGGCAGAGCAGAGGATAATTTGGTAAGACATCCGGACACGTTCACATTTTTATGAGCACGTTAGCTACTTCATGCATCTGACCACAGCCGGATGTTAATTCCTCTCCCTCTACGCCTCTAGATGGCTTATCGAGACACTGAGAAACAGCTAGCCAGGGAAAGGAGGAAGACAGCTGATCTGCAGAGAAGGTGGGTTCAGTAGAGAATTCCACTGAAATTGGATAGTGACCAATACTGAGACAAATAACATGATTAAATGATTAAATCTGTTAATCAGAGGCTGAATACAATCAGTCAGATGCTGCGAGTGTGAATTCACTGGACTGGGTTCCAAATTGCTGAAAGTTTTTGTAAGGTAAAGACTAGGGACAGAAATCAACAGGAACATAAAGAATCTGAGGCTGACACACGCAGATTTGCTTCATGTAATTTAGCTCAATAACAAACAATTGCCTAATGTTAACATGCGAAAGAAAACCTTTACATCACATTAGCCGAAACATGGTTTTGATACTGAATCTATTTTTTTCCCCATCCATAGTAAATACTGGGTTTTGCCTGAAATGCATTTGTTGGTTTTCAGGCTGGATTCACTGAACGAAAAGTTGGCTGGATGTTCCCAGACATCCTATTGGGCACTAGGTGAGTTCTGGGCCCTGTTGAATAGTACATCCTGCTATGATATAGGATTCCATTGTGTGGTTGTGTCCCATGTACTGGGATACCCACAGAGCAGCAACAAACTGGGCTTAATGTCACCCAGAGAGGGTTTCAGTCGGCAGGATAATTCTGGTGTCATTGCAAGCATGCAAGTTCATCGGACAGTTGCAGTCTGATAACGGCCTCAAGTCTTTCCCTTATACTTTAATAAATTGTCATTTAAGATTTATTGTCTTCTCCCTGGTTATTTTATGATCTGTCCCTTCCAGATGCCACTGCTCAGGGAGGTTGTCAATATAATTCAGAAAGATTGGTATGTTTAAAAAAAGATTTTTTTAAAAACACTGTATCTGTGATTATAACTGTGAGTAATTCATATAATTCATCATAATTGGTGGTGCATCACAACTGGAGGTGCAGTCATCATTTGAACCAACATATTTATTTGAATGGATTTGGATGTTTGAAATAGTCAGTCATTAGCCTGGTCTGACACTAAATATCTGTGAAATGTTTGATTTCCAATTATTAGTTGATTTATTTGATGAAAAACTAACATGAATTTTCCTTCCTTTTCCTACAATTGAAAGGCATTGGATCAACACCGCCAAGAGAGACAGCCAGCCTTCAGAGCCCGTAGAGGGAATAAGAAATATTCTTATTAAAATGATTAAAAAAGTGAATATTTGTTAGTGTGATTATCATTACCCTGCAATAATAGAAGGGAGAAATATAGTTCAAGAGTTAAATATAATTTGGTTTAGGTAGAAAATGCTAATGTTTCTGGTTTTTAAAGATACTGGTTTTAAAATAAAGTGAATATTACTTTACAAACAAAAATGCTTTTGAGAAAAAAGTACATGAAAATCAAAACAAGGACCAAAGTTTAAAATAAAAAGTGTAAAACATGAACATGCTTAAATGAATGACGCTTGAGTCAATTGAAATACAATGTGAAGGCTCCTTTTAAACAATATATACTTTTTGAGAATGAGAGTGAGTGAAATGCACACTAATTAGTCCTAAAGTTGTACACATTTTTCTTGACTTCTGTCTGTAGGAAAGGGTTGCAGCTCTTGGTGCCTGCAGAAGATGAGATGTTATGCTAAGTCCTCCTCAAAAATGCTAGCATGGGAGCAGGCCATGCCCCCTGAACAGCCTACGTCCCTTGTAGCAGCTCTTCTACCACAAGTCAACAGGAAGCCAGCTAGACCAATAGCAGCCATTTCAGGTGAGCCAATTCAGGCCATAACAGTTGAAGTCTTTGACAACCGACAAATTGAAAAGCTGTGTCAGTTCTGGTGTTTCATCAGCAGATACCCAGCCAAGGAAAGACATACCCACAATCATGATCGTATTATATACAGTGAGCTCCATAATGTTTGGGACAGAGATATTTTGTTTTTCTGGATTTGGCTTTGTACTCAATTCTAGATTTGCAATTAAACAATGCCCATATCGCTAAAGTGCATTCTCAGCATTTATTACTGGATATTTTAATACATTTTGGTTTCAACATGTAGAACTAACAGCCCTGACTAATCATAAACATGTGTGAAGTCATTAGTCCCAAACATTATGGTATCCTGAAATGGAGGGAATGAGTGTATAAAAATGTGCTGTAATTTCTACATGTTGAGAATTCAGTTAATATATGTGCATTTATAACAAACCATAAAAGTATATATATACACATGTATTTTCTAATTTTACCAGCAATAACACAAAAAGATGAGTTTTACTTAAAAAATTAATAAAGACATGAGTTTTCTTGAAATAGCCACTTTTGGCATCAAATACAATTGAACAGCATTGTTTTAGTTGGAGGTAGAGGGGTAATGCAATAGAGTGAAAAATTATCTACCTTACGTTTTTTTTTAAACCATAGGTAACCCAAAACCTTCAGTCGATTAATTAATTAATTAATTAATTAATTAATTAAAATTGCAATAAATACGGCAAAGAAGAAGCATTTAGGCTAGATCTACAGTAAACATATTGTGGCAAGAACGATATTCGCTTTGAGAAGTTGTAAAGAAGTCTATGGTTTCAAGGTGCATTGTTCAGCACATACTTAGAAGGGTTAGCTGATGGACAGTAATGTTAACAGGAGAACACCAGGAAGATGAAAATGCTCAAGACATAACTTGTGTTGTCAAATGAAAGAAACCATCATAAAACTGCACCACAACTACAAGAAGAACTCAATGCAACTAGAGTTAAACCAGTTTCCCCAAAACAGTGAAATGGCGACTATGATCTGCTAGTCTAAAAGGATGTGTATCTGCGAAAGAACCCTTTCTACGCGCTGTTAAGAAGAAGAAAAGACTCCGGTGAGTCAAGCACCATCAACACTGGACCAAGAAAGATTGTGAAAAGGCAGATACACACCCTTTTTGACTAGAAGATCGTAGTTGCCATTTCACCGTAGTCAGAGAAACTGGTTTCTCTCTAGTTGCGATGAGTTCTTACTAAGGTGCAGTTTTATGATGGTTTATTTTGCTACGCCTCAAGATATATGTGCAACTGGCACCTACTAATGGTAAACAAACACAGAGCTCAGTTTCCCTGCCCAGAATAGAGTTATTGGGACATATCCCTGGAGCCAGGCCTTGGGGTGGTGTCCGCAGGCTAGCGCCTGGTGGCTGAGCAGCCCGCGTATCTCAGCCGGGCCAAGCCCAAAAAGATTACGTGGGACAACTGAGTAGGCCCACCAACCGCAAGGCTCAGGGAAGGGATCGAGTGCAATGCCCATCAGGCAGGTGGAAGAAACAGGGTCGATCCAGGTGTCATCTGCCCAGACGACAGAAAGAAGGAGCCGGGGCTGGTGTGTGAGGCTGAGAGGTGCCAACTAGTTGGGCTCACCTCTACTCACAGTGTTGGCTCTGGAACCAAACCCTGGATCTACCCAGTTTCTGCCCCCTTTCGGAAAGGTATTGCACCCGATCCCTACCCTGAACCTCGCGGGTGGTGGTCCCACACGGTTGTCCCCATGTAATCTTTTTGGGCTTGGCCTGGCTGAGATATGTGGGCTGCCCGGGCACTGGTGCTTGCCTGCGGACACCACCACCAGTCCTGGCTCCAGGGATGGGTCCAGGTAACCCTATTCTGGGCATAGTAAACTGAGCTCTGTGTTTGTTTACTAGTTTGTCTGTCCAGGTGCACAAATATCTTGTGGTGTAGCTAAATAAACCATTATAAAACTGCACTATATTAAGAACTTAATGCAACTAGAGAGAAACCACTGACTGACTACAGTGAAATGGCACCTACAATCTGCTGGTCTTAAAGGACGTTCATCTGCCTTATCACAATCTTTCTTGGTCCAGTGTCGATGGTGCTTTACTCACCGGAGTCTTTTCTTCTTCTTAACAGCGTGTAGAAAGGGTTCTTTCGCAGATACACATCCTTTTAGACTAGCAGATCATAGTCGCCATTTCACTGCATCGAGGAAACTGGTGTAACTCTCGTTGCATTGAGTTCTTCCTGTAGTTGTGGTGCAGTTTTACGTTGCTTTCTTTTGCTAGACAACACAAGTTATGTCTTGTGCCTCTTGATCTTTCTGGTCTTCTCCTGTTAACACTACTGCCCATCAGCTGGACCCTTCAGAGTGTGTACTGAACACTGAACCTGAAATCTTAAGCTTCTTTGCAATTGCTTGCTGGGAACAAACTTGCAACAATCTGCTTATTTGGTTCCACACATTAAAGGCTAACTGCATCATTTCTTGCAACAGCCTATTTTACAGGCTAAAGGTTTTAGGCTACCGGTGATTTAAAAATAACGAGTTAGTTAAGATTTCAGTCACTTTAACTACCTCTCCATCTCTCTCCCATCCCTCCACCTCCCACATTGTAAAATAATTTGTTCATTGTAATCAAAGACAAAGAAGACTATTTTGAGGTCATGACTTAATATTATTCAGTAATATTAGTAAAAGTCATCTTTTTGTGGAATTGTTGGTAGAAATAACAATGAATACTAGTACTTGGGTTTGTTATTGGTGCATTCATTTAACTGAATTCTTCTATACTTTCTATACTGTACAATACATATTTATATATATATTAGAAAAAAGTAATTACAAGGTCACAGCAAATACACTAAGCATTTAAAGGATGGTTAGGTGTCTATTGGGAGCTTTTTATCTTTTAATGTTCCCTCTACTTTGATTAAAATGAAAGATTGAAAAATGTATATAGCAAAATGTTTTCCTTAATAATGAGATCTCCAAATAATGGGTGATAATTGATCTGACCATATTTCATGTGTATAAGGCCACATGGTTCATTAGACATTATGTAAACCTTAATTTTTCATTTTGCCTAAACTTAACCAAATACATTTAAATGGAAATAAAACCAATAAATAAACCAATAATCACGCAAATGACTAACTAATACATTCCTATATCAAACCAATGTACATCTTAATCGAACCAATAGATGCATAAATAAATAACCAATATATGCGCAAATGACTAACCGATACATGCCTATATTAATGCTATATGAAAGTGAAGCCAACCAATAACATAACAAACAAAATAATATATGTCTATGTGTGAATGACTAACAAATACATGTGTATAGCAAACCAATATAAATGTAAAGCAAACCAGTATATATGACAATCAAATCAACAGATGTAAATAACAAACCAATATAAAAGTAACAATGACAAAACAATATTTGCACAAATCAAACCAATAAATGTGTAAATAACAAACCAATATGCAAGTTTCTACGTCAAACCAAAATATATGTAAGCAACAAACCAATATATGTACAAATTATTCATTCATACATACGTATATCAAACCAATATGCATAAATGAAAAACCAATAAATGCATTAGCGAAAAACCAATATAGACGTAAATGACAAACCAACAAATGCGTCAATGAAAAACCACTACATGCGCATATCAAACCAATATACATGCCAAGCAACCAAAACATAATGGATTCATATGGATTATTTTTTCCCTGAATGGCGTCCCATAGTGTGTGGAGGTTTTTGTAATATCTGATTAACCATATGGCCTTACAAGCTTGACTTGTGGTCAGATAAATTCTCAATTTTTTGAAAATCTCATCGTCAGGAAAAAAAAATGCTATATGAATCTCAAAGGGTTCAAAAGTACAAGATTTTATTTTAATTTTCAAAAGATTGAGTACATTCCAAATAAATAAATAATAAAGCTCCCTATAGACACCTCAATATAATATAAAGAACACAATACAAGTTTAGGGATTTTGGATTTTTCTTTATTTGAAGAAAAATAATACTATCATGATGGTTGGTATTTTTTATTTGTGATTTTTTCAAGGAAAGGTCTTTCCTTGTTTATTTTAAAGCTGGGTATCTGCTGCTAACACAGAAACTCTCATGCACTGCAGTTTTGTGGTTGACAAAGCCCCCAACTGTTGTGGCTTGAATGGTCTCACTAGAAATGGCTGTTATTAGCGTAGCAGGCTTCTTGTTGCCTTGTTGCAGTAGAGCTATGACAAGGGCTGCAAGATATTCAGGGGTGTGGCTTTCCCCCTTGCTAGCCTTTTCTCGATGTCCCCATCTAGCATAACATTTCAGCTTCTGCAGGGAGCAACAGCAGCGGCCATTTTCTCTGGACAAAAGCCTTCGCAGAATCCGAGCAACTTGAAACTAGCAGGCATTTTACATCTCACTCATTCTTCTTCTAAAAAAGTATTTTTGTGTCTGAAGTTGCATTCACTGTATAGCATGAATTATTAAAATGAGACATTTTTTATACCTTTTGTTTCAAACCTTTACCACTTGGGCTTGTATTAGCTATATTTAAATTCTTGAAAAAGAAACTCATCAGACTTTTTGTAATTTAATTTAGCTTTTTCTCACCTTTTTTGCTTCTAAAGTAGCATTCACTTTGTTTTAAAGCTTCATGCTGAATCAACATCTTCCAGTGACCAATGATTGTTTTAATGTATAACCCTTCATGCAAATAAATTCCTTTTCTCCAATATGTCTTCGGCCTGGCCTAATTTATTACACACTAACATTTAAAAGCACCTACAGAAATGCACCAAGAATGTCTTTAAACCATTCCAAAGAGACACATCAAGAAACATACCAATGGGAAACACAAAGGTCTAAGGTCACCCGAGCACCTGAATGGAAACCGGACAACTGGGAGGGAAAAATTAAAACATAGGTACAGTATTAGCGTGTGACTGAATGAATGAATGAATGAATTAATTAATTAATTAATCATTGCATTTATATAGCACTTGTCCGAACACTCAAAGTGCTTTACCGTGATGAGTGGGAACTCACCTCACCAACCACACCCACCTGAATGCACCCACCTGAATGGTGAGTTAATGGTGTGTGTGATTGATTGGCAATAGATTGGTGTATTCCTGCCTCTCGCCCAATGCACGCTGGGATAGGCTTCAGCAACAACCACCACCCTGACCAGGAATAAGCAGGTATAGATAATGAATGGATGGATGGATGCACGGAAACATTCATCATTTTGACTGAAACCAGATTATATTTACTTCTCCTTCAATTTCTATGCAATAATAAAGACTGACTTTGTTCACAATTGTGTTGTACAAACAGGTTTAAAAAATTAGCTGCACACTCAAAATGCTTACTTTAACAACACAAGAAGATAAAATAGATATAACTCATAACATTAGGCCGCATCACGGTCAAGAGTCTCTCTCTCAAGAACTTAATTGTTGATCATTGTATTTGTTTAATTGTATAGTTCTTTTATTATCTATGTTCTATTGCCATCTTGCAGTCATTTCTTGCAGCCATTTCAATTACATTCATAACGTACTTGAGTCAAATATAATTAAAACCAAGGTATACACAGTCCAAAATTATCATCATACCATCACATCAATTGTGTTACAACCAGAGGTGGGTAGTAACGCGTTATATTTACTCCGTTACATTTACTTAAGTAACTTTTTGAATAAATTGTACTTGTAAGAGTAGTTTTAATGCAACAAACTTTTCACTTTTACTCGAGTATATTTGTGAAGAAAAAATGTTACTTTTACTCCGTTATATTCGGCTACATTCCGCTCGTTACTTTTATTTTTTACCCATTTTTTATTCAATGCACGTTCTGTTCGTTTCATTCTTTCAGAGAGACTTCAGCCAAAGAGGCTGACTGGTCTTTGCTTTGGCTCTGTCATAGCCCCACATGACTCCGTTTCACCAATCAAACGTAGCCAGTCACAGCACACAGAAGGATGAGTGGGCGACAACAATGGCTGAAACAACGGCGGGTGATTCGTAGCAGGCAGAACACCCCTGGCCTCACGTTCAAACTACGTTTTACTTACAGACTACCAAAAACAGTAGTTACATTATGCGCTGCCTTCTTTGTCTGCCTAGAAATGTGGACATTTCAGCCTACAAGAACTCAACTTCGAACTTGAGAAAATATGTGGCGGTAAGTTGTAGGTTAGTTTTGGCTGTGGATAACTAACTATTTGACTGAGTGGTCATTTATTGTCTTGGACAATCCGTTTGTGAAATATACGGGCATTTGTGATGCCTCGGTATCTTCCAAAATAGCTGTGCGTAATACCACACGCGTTGTTTACGGCGCTGTCGCCCTTTTTAGTACAGTCTGGCTTGATTGACAATTCATTTATTCAGTAGGCGAGAGTATAAGCTTTCTAACGATGTATAACATGTCTAATTTTGCTTTTGGAATAGCGTTTTTTAGGTCAGCGTAACCGAAATTTTTCTTATCGTCGCATTCACTTATACATTTGATAGCAGTAAGAGACGCATCACGGAACGTGGTCAACGATTATTCGTAATTTCTTGGGAAATACTATTATTATTGAGGACTTCTGGGCATAGCTAAACCGTATGTTTGCTGATAGACCTAGATGACATCGCTTTCTGGAGCAAAACAAGTGGATTGAACTGTATTGTTGATTTACGGTCTCTGTCTCCATCTACTGAACACATAAGATTTCATCATTGCTATGTAAGTAGGCTATTATTGCTCAAAATACTTCGGTTATACACGTTATTGTTTAAATTGAGTGTGTATAAATAGGTTACTGGTATTAATGTGGATATTTCACACTGTAATGTAAGCATTAGTTAGTAGTGTAATAGTTTTTGTGAAGCATGCAACAGTCAAGACGTGAGCGCTGGAACATTGCATAGCATAGGCTACATAACGTTTGTTTACGCTAAACCGGAAGTTCTGCACATATTCCGCGCAAGGCATCACGGGACTTTGGAATATCGTGGAGAAGTGCCTCATAAGGTACAATAATGGTGCTACAAAGCATTATGTTTCCCACATATAAAGTTTCTGGTTGAATTTGAGCAGGCTCCTCTTTGTTGTGATGATGAGTCTATTTTAATGGATAAATCCCTGTAGCCTCATTGATATTTTTTCTGTCAACGGAGGGTTCACCCCAACAAACTGACAGGGTATACAGACTTAATAGAGTCCAACAGAAAGCGAAAATCCTCCTCTTCTGACGAACCTCCTGTGTATTGTTTTATTGTATGATTGTTTTAAGGGATATGATTTAGGGCATATTTGAATTTGCACATGGCTATTTTATATTTGGTTTATTTCTATTGGACAAGCATTTACAATTTTATATTTTGGACATTTAGATTTTTACGTTCATCTTGCTCTTCTTATTTCAACATTAAATCATATTATATGAAGTAACTCAGTACTTGAGTAGTCTTTTCACAAGATACTTTCTTACTCTTACTCAAGTAATTATTTGGATGACTACTTTTACTTCTACTTGAGTCATTATTATTTTAAAGTAACAATACTTTTACTTGAGTACAGGTTTTGGCTACTCTACCCACCTCTGGTTACAACAAATGAAATAACTGTAACAGTAAATTATTGTAACAGTATATTAAAACACCCTATAATGTACATATGTTGTTATGTGATTTTTTTCTGCACATACTAATGTTAACAAGGAAACACATTTTGTAATGTGAGGCACACATTTTGTAACGTGAGACCAGCCACATCCTCAGATTACGAAGCATGAAGCTTTATTCATGAAAAAGACATAGCAACTTGTAGGATATGTAGTGTTTAGATATTGGCCTTAGAGAGGGAAACAGTGAATAATTAAAGCCGCAAGCAGCGTTGGGAGGGGTCCAAGCATTGGCACCATCGCGCCCCCTATGGAGCGATTTTAAAATGGCTTTTTCCTCATGATCATATGCCTTCACCCAACATATCCACTGAATATCATGATGATTGTATAAAATATTGATGACTTATGGCCAAGGCGTCACACTAGTGTTGTCACGATACCAAAATTTTGACTTTCATACCGATACCAGGTTTAGTATCACGATACTCGATACTGAAACAATATTGATTCAATACTCGGTACCTAACAATACTGAAAATACCTTCATAGATCAGAAACCTAATGTCCAAAAGGGTAATGGTAAATGGACTGCATTTATATAGCGCTTTTATCCAAAGCGCTTTACAATTGATGCCTCTCATTCACCAGAGCAGTTAGGGATTAGGTGTCTTGCTCAGGGACACTTCGACACACCCAGGGCGGGGATCGAACCAGCAACCCTCCGACTGCCAGACAACTGCTCTTACCTCCTGAGCTATGTCGCCCCCCATTTCGACACCTCATTTTCGAATTCACAGTTCATTAAAAACCTGGTTTATTAACAACCTTTAAGTTGAAGCCTGTTCAACATATTAATAAGCATAGGCCTATAGTGTTACAACACTAAACAATGAAAAATATATTAAATATATTTCAAAAATTAAACAATTGTAAACTAAATAATCTTTAAACAGGTCTTTCACTTTTAAATAGATCTAAAAACAGCATATTTTAATAACAATACAGCATCTTCCTATAATCAAATATTTCCAGATTAGAACACCTATTGCTACTGAAGTGAACTGACTCGAAGCTTGCACTGTATCAACGAAGTGAATGCACAAGCGCACATCACCTCACTTGGCAACCTTAGTTGCTACTGCCATCTAGCGAAGATTCTGACAAATTACACCTTTCATCCTCTCAATCAGTAATGCGGGAGACACATTTCCCTGGCTTTTACATTTGACACGAAACTACTGAACGTCGGAAAATTCTAATACCCAACCGTTTCTTTTTTTTTTTTTTTAAGTGCCGAAAAAGTGCTGAAGTTTCGGTATACTGTTCAACACTACGTCAGACACATATTTCAATCCATTGCTCAGCTTAGCAGAGAATGCACACTTCAGAGCGCCTCAGAGACAGATAGAATAATAATACATATTTCAAATAATAAATACGACATTGAAAAAAAAACTAACCAAAAAATGAAATATCAACTCGTCATCTCTGCAAGCTGCGCGCAGAGTAGCCTCTTATCATTTATGTCGACATTGGCAGACTACAGCATAAATTGCGTCTTTTGTTAATATTCAATATTGGTAATTGCAGCGAGAAACTGCAGCTACACAAGAAAGTTTGTTATATTATGGTAGCAATGGAACGAAGCAGACTATATAGGCTATATTGACCGTCATTGTTTTATTATACCAGCGTGTTTTCGCGCGTTTGTAGAGAAACTCAGATACTATCAATAAAAATGGTTTAGCTGTATCTCAGCATAATGGTGGATGGGGATGGGACTAAATGAAAACAATTTTCAACCGTCAACCACGTTTTGGCAATGTTCCAACACTCTCGTCATCACTGCTGCATCACAAAAACACTACAGTGTGCAATATCCACATTATATAATACCATTAACCTATTTAAAGACACTCAATTTCAAAAAAACGTATAACTGAAATAATTTGAGCAGTAATAGTTACATAGCAATATGACATTTTATCTGTGTTCAGTAGTATAGAGACAGAGACAGTAAATCAATGACAAAGTCCTATCCGCTTCTGTTTTGCGTCAGAAAACGATATCAGATAGGTCTATAAGCAAAGATATGGCTTCGCCATGCCCCGAAGTCCTCAATAATAATAGTACTCTACAAAAAATGATGAAAATCATTGACAACGTTTCGTTAGGTGCAGCGTCTTTTAATGCTGCCCCAGATGCGCAAGTGAATGCGATGATAAGAAAATTTTCCGTTACGCTGACCGATAAAACGCTATTCCAAAAGCAAAATCAGACATGTTATACATCGTTAGAAAGCTTATACTCTCACTTACTGAATAAATGAATTGTCAATCAAGCCAGGCTGTACTAAAAAGGGCCGTAAACAACAGGTGTGGTGTTACGCACAGGTATTTTTGAAGGTAACCTACCCAGGCATCACAGATGCGTGTATATTTCACAACACAAAACGGATTGTCAAAAACAATATATGACCACTCAGTCTCAAAAGGGACACCTCTACGTGTAAAACCAACGGTGAGGTTGTATATTTATTCAGTACTTAGTCCCAGACATTGACTGTAGAATGACATGGTATCATTATTTAAAACGTTGTCTCGTTTATTTCGTTACTCAGTGAGCAGCGTTTTCACTGCCTTATTGGCATATCTTAGGGCTAATGTCGGGTTTATTGTTGCTACGGAATACGATTTCTCTCAGCATAACGACGGATTCAAAGACTAAACGAACTCACCCGATGTTGTCTTCAAATGGATCCATGCCAAAGAAAAGTAATGATTCATCCTCTCAAAAAGCTTTTACTAACACTTTTAGTAGCAAAAAACAAAATACCAACTTGCCATCCATGCTACCTACGCACAGAGTACCGTATTATTTATTCAGACACTGGTAGACTACAGCATACATTGCGTCTTTTGTTTATATTCAATATTAGTAATTGCAGCGAGAAACTGCAGCTGTAGATACAAGATAGTTTATATTATGGTAGCAACGGAACGAAGTGGAATACATATGTATTACCCTCATTGTTTTATTATACCAGCGTGTTATCGCACGTTTACATGAAACTCAAATAATATCAATAAAATGGTTTAGCTATTTCTCAGCATAATGACAGATTCAAAGACTAAACAAACTCACCAGATATTGTCTTCAAAAGGACCCATGCCAAAGAAAAGGAATTATTCATCCTGTCAAAAAGCTTTTACTAACACACTTTTAGTAGCCTAGCATGCACTCTGGCTGGTCTTCCATTGCTTCCCCGACATTCAGACCCTCCCCTCACTGATAAAAACTAGACCCTACGGTGTCGGATTACTTGCGTCGCCATGGATGTCGCTTGCCGTAAAGGAGTTTACTAGGTGTCGTAACACTTAAATTTGGAGCTCAAGCTCTTCTGCACCCCAACTAATAAAAAAGTCCAAATGGCAGGCAAACAAATTGGCGGACATAGTTCCTCCCAATGGCAAAGTTGTAGAGCACATTCGGATGCATCTGACGTATGGTGTGGGAGTTATGACCTTTTAAACATGACTCTTTGTTATAGCGCCACCATCTGGCCAACATAGGTGATTGTTAGTGCCTGAGTAGTGGGGGGCCATAGGAACCCACCTACCAAATTTGGTTGGTCTACAACTTATGGTTGCTGAGCCTCAGACATTCGAGCGGAGAAAACTTCCACGCCCCAACGAAAAAGTCCAAGTGGCGGGGAAACAATATGGCAGACATAGGTGGTGCCAATGGCAAAGTTGTAGAGCACATTCAGATGCATAGGTCGATGAAGTTTTGGGTTGATCTAACTTATGGTGTGGGAGTTATGGCCTTTTACGCATGATCCTTTGTTATAGCGCCACCATCTGGCCGACATAGGTGATTTTTAGTGCCTGAGTAGTGGGGGCCATAGGAACCCACCTGCCAAATTTGGTTGCTGAGCCTCAGACACTTTTAGCGGAGAAAAATAAGAGTAATAATAATCCTAACAGACACAATAGGGTTCCACCAGCTTCACTGCTTGGACCCCTAATAATAATCCTAACAGATACAATAGGGTTCCACCAGCTTCGCTGCTTGGACCCCTAATAATCCTAACAAATACAATAGGGTTCCACCAGCTTCGCTGCTTGGACCCCTAATAATAATCCTAACAAATACAATAGGGTTCCACCAGCTTCGCTGCTTGGACCCCTAATAATCCTAAGAGATACAATAGGGTTCCACCAGCTTCGCTGCTTGGACCCCTAATAATGACACTAGTTGTTGGAAGATGGATAAGTGAAGTAAATCAAGTTATGGAGGGGTATAAGTATTTCTGTGGATGTGTTTTGACCATTGCTGATGCTGATAACAATAGAAACAATAATAATGATAATGGATAAGAAGAAATAAATATAAATAACTATAAATAAATAAATAAATACATAAAATCAATTGTGTGTGTGTATGTGGGTACAGTAATAGTGGGGTTAAGAGGGTGTGTGTGTGGTTGTGTGCGTGGCCTTAGTTCACCGGCAATTGTAGAGATTTTAGGAGTGGTGAGAAGTTTTTATAAAATTTTTTAATTTGTTTTCTGATTGAGGCTGAGATTTGTTCTAATGATATATGTTCTGTTAGCAGGTTTAACCACTGTGAGATGGAAAGTTGATCTCTGTTTTTCCAGTTGAATAGGATTGTTTTCTTGGCGATACTTAGGGCTACAAGTATTGGAGTTGTGTTTTAGTTGGAAGTGTCGATTACTGATGAGTCTCCAAGTAAGCACAGTGATGGGGATAGTGGGAGGCTGCATCCCAGAAGTAGTGATATGTTGGTGATGATTTCTTGCCAGAATTGATTGACTGGAGGGCATTGCCAGAGGGCGTGAAAGTAGTTGTCAGCTGTGTGGAGTGTGCAGTGAGTGCATATGTCTGAGTCTGTGAATCTCATTTTGTACATCTTGTGTTAAGTGATATGTGCTCTGTGGTTGATTTTGTATTGAATTAGTTGAATTGAATTAGTATTATTAGACATATTGAAGGTGTTTTTACAGATATTGGTCCAAAAGTCGGCATTGGTACTGATATTGAGGTCTTTTTCCCAGTTATTGTCAGAAATAGAGATAGTGTTGTCTGTGGAAGATAGGAGTCTATATAGTTTGGAGAGAGATTTCTTTGAACTTGCAACTATATTGATGTTTTCCATAAGTGGTGGTTGAAGGGGATTGTTGGAGATACTGATTTTTGCCTTGATTGCATTTTTCAGTTAGTGGTACTTTAGATATTGTTCTTTCCCAATGCCATACTTCTGGCCCAATTCTTGGAAGCCGATTAATGTGTTATTTTCAAAGAGGTGGTGCAGGTGTGTGATGCCTTTTTCTTTCCACTTAGTGCCTGTTATTGGTGATTTGTTTACTGGAAAGTCCGGGTTGTGCCATATGGGTGTATGTGCACTAGGTGTCATGGTGAAGTTTGTGATTTTATTAACTTTCCACCAAGCTGTTAGAGTTGTAGCGATTGCAGTGTTTTTAAAACAATGGTGATGTTTTATGGTGTTGCTAAAGAATGGTAGGTCTGTGATATGTGTAACGGGTGTGCCTGGCCTGTAGCAATCTTATATCTGGCTGGATGCACATCTGTTAACTTCTGTTGATCTGCGTTGTGTTCTAAGTGTTGCGCTGGTTGAAGGAAGGACCCGGACCACAAACAGCTACTGGTTGCTCTTTTAATGAAGACTGGATGGTGGTTGTATCTCTGCACAAGTCAATAATAAAAAGAAATGCTCTGTAACATGCAGTTTCTTCCACGCACACGGGTCATCAATCCCCTCCTCTCAGTTCGCAAAGCAAAGTGTACTATATACACTTTGCTTATAATACATGACTAATACAGTTCATATTAACAGCAAAAGTGTTTCTGAATAAGAATAAAAATAAATGAAATAAAATATGTAATGCCCAATGCATTTGATTACATATAAATTCTAGACATGCTAAATGCAACCAGTATAAATATTTGTATGAACAATGAACAGAGTGCACATACCTGTACAAGTCAATAATAAAAAAAATGCTCTGTAACATCCAGTTTCTTCCATGCACACGGGTCATCAATCCCCTGTTAACGGATAAACACGCAGAAAACCCTATAGCACTTGGTAAGACGTGTCTACTATAAAACTTGCAAAAAGCACATTTACAAAGTTTATATTCAACCGACACATAGCTGCATGTTTACAATCTCAAGACTAACATTTATAATTGCATAACACTGCATTTCCGTCGTCTACAAACCGATATAAATGTTTAATTACGACTGTGAAAATAATACATACCTCCTCTCAGTTCGCAAAGCGCACGCAGCATTTACGTCACAACTGCGACCTCTTAAAGTGACAGTACAGGTATTAACACTTCCGTTTAAACAAGCTACAAAACGTGCCTTGAACATAAAGAAAACCAAAGTTCTTCAGTATTTATCAGGATTTGTTGAAGTTTCAAACAAAAAAAAATAATGATATAATTTTAACCCGGTTACATATGTCTTTGCATTCATCTTGTTCTATGTCGAGCCATGTGTTATAGTAGTGGTTTGGATGGATCCATTTGGTCAAATACTGTAATTGATTTGCTAGGTAGTAATGGTGAAAGTTGGGGGCGTCTAGTCCCCCATGAGCTTTGCCTTTTTGTATAGTTGTCAGTTTTATTCTTGGTTTTTTATATTTCCAGTAAAATTTTGTTGTTAGCCTGTCTATTGTGTTAAACCATTGGGTAGTGAGTTGGGTTGGAATCATTGTGAATAAATAATTAATTTTTGGTAATAATGTAATTTTAATTGTTGCAATACATCAAATGATAGAGATGGGTAATGTCATCCAACGGTTTAAGTCATCTTCTATTGTTTTTAGTAGTGGCGTGAAATTTAGAAGGAATAACTCTAACAGCTTGGGGGAAATCTGTATGCCTAGGTATGTGATGTTTCCTGTGGTGAGAGAGAGAGAGGGGTTCTGAGATGCAGCATTCCAGCCATGCAAACTGGTAGGATTGTTGATTTGCTCCAGTTTTTGGAATAATCGGATATATTAGAGTATGTGTCAACGAGTTTAATAGCTTCACGGATTGATTTGGTTGGATTCTGAAGGAATAACAATACATCATCTGCATAGAGACTGATCTTGTGGGTCATGTTGAGGGTTGTGATACCAGTGATATTGTCATTTTGTCGTATTGCGACGGCCAATGGTTCTATAAATAATGCGAATAATGATGGAGAGAGCGGACATCCTTGTCTGGTGCCTCTGTGGAGTGTGAAAGCTTGTGAAGTAATGCCATTAGTGGTGACTGCAGCCCTGGGTGAGTTGTAGAGTGTGCTGATCCATTGAATGAACGATTCTCCAAAACCAAATTTTTCCAATACTGCAAAGAGAAATGTCCAGTTGACCCTGTCAAAGGTTTTTTCAGTGCCAAGAGATAAAATGGCTGTTTATATTATTTTGTTTGGAGATATTCATCAAATTGAAGAGGTGGCGTGTGTTGTTCGAGGTGTGTCTTCCTTTTATAAAACCTGTTTGATCTGGGTGAATGAGAGATGAAATAACTGATTTGATTCATAATGTTAATGCCTTGCTGATAATCTTGAGATCTGTGTTGATCAGTGATAGAGGGCGGTAGCTTCCACATAGGGTTGGGTCTTTATTTGGCCTGAGTAATACTGTAATTAAGGTTGTGTTCATATGTGGTGGGATGAATGATGTGTTTTTTTATTTCTGTTGCCATTCTGGTGAACAGTGGTGAGATTGTCTGCCAAAAGTGTTTAAAGAACTCAGCGGGGTAGCCATCAGATCCTGGTGCTTTATTGTTAGAGAGATGTTTGACTGCTTTTTCAAATTCAGCTGTTGTTAATGGGGCGTCCAAGGTTTTTTTGCCTGGTCTATGTTCAATTTTGGTAGTATTATATTATTCAGGAAAGAGTCTATTTCAATTACGTGTTTATCTTTGTCAGTTGTATATCATTTGCTATAATATGTTCTAAAGAAGTCATTAATAGTTTGTGGGTTCTGAGTTACATTCTCCACTGAGTCTTTTACTGTTTTTATGATTGATTTCTCTTTATTATGTTTATGTTGGTTAGCTAAATATTTTCCAGATTTATTGTTGTGTTCGAAGTGATTATAAAATCTTCGTAGTAAGAACTGTGTTTTTTTGTTGAGAATATTGTCAAGTTGAAATTTGGTCTCTCTTAGTTCCTTTAGAGTTTGTTCTGTGGGATTTGCAGCATGGGAGATGTGTAACATTTTTATTTTTTGTTCCAGATTGTTTCCAATTCTTGTTCTTTTTTTTTCTTATATGAAGAGTATGAGACGATTTTCCCTCTTAGTACAACTTTTGCTGTTTCCCAGAGTAATGTGGGTGGGATATCTGGAGAATCGTTTGTTTCCATAAAGGACGTCCACTCTCTTTTAAAAATATGTTTCAAAGTCATTGTCTTTCAGCAGAGATATATTGAAATGCCATCTAGTAGTTGTTTTAGTTATGTGGTTGTTGTTAAGATTGAAGCTGATTGGCGAATGGTCCGAGATGGTGATTGGATGAATTTTGGCGTTGCATATATCTGATATAATGGAGTTGCTTGTTAGGAAGAAGTCGATTCTGGAGAATGATTGGTGGACGGGCGAGAAATAAGTGTATTCTTGCTGATAGGTTTTGTAGCCTCCAAGTATCGCCAAGGCCCACATCAATCATATACTGTTTAAATGTTTCAGTGGAGTGCCATTTTTTTGAGGGGTTGTTTGATCGGTCCTGTGTTGGGTTGTTGACTATGTTGAAGTCACCCCCAATTATAACAGTTGAGTTGGGGAGATCACGTAATGATGAGAAGAAGGTGTGAAAGAAGTCTGGATCGTCTGTGTTTGGACCGTAAATGCTTGCAATTATTATACTGTTGTTGTTGATTAGACCATTAATAATGATATGCCCTTCAGGGTCAGCTATGGTATTTTTGTGAATTAGTGGTATTTTTTTGTTAATGAGGATTGAGACGCCTCTTTTTAGAGTTGTATGAATCAGAATATATCTGATTGAAATGTTGTGTTTTTAATTTGTTGTGTTCCATTTCTGAGAGATGTGTTTCCTGTAACAGACATATTTTGGCTTGTAATTTGTTGACATGGTTTAGGATTTTAGTTTTTTTGCTGGTGAACTATTGCCACGTATGTTCCAACTAACAAATTTAAAAGAGGGCATTAGACATACATTTGTCGGTTAATACAAATAAATGTACATTTGTATAATTCCATACACATCCTGCAGCGGCTTCACCATATAATGCTCCCTTAATACATTTCTCTCCATAATATGCACATACATAACTGCACAAATGGGATAGAAAACACAGACAACATATATACAGTAAACATAGAACATATACATAACATGGGGTAGAGGACACAGACAACATAAAATACATATACATTAGACATTTAAATGACATAGGTACGTCCATATGTCCATTCAGGGTTCCTTGGGTACGGTACAGTAAATCACACAGTAAGCTATACGCTACAGTGAGGGGCAGCCGGGTGTATACATTATTTTACTGCTGGCATATTGCAGGGTGACTGTCTAAATCCAAGTGGTGTTGCTGTCGCGGTAGAGCTGGCCATCGATGTACAGTTTATCCACAGTCAATGCAACACGCCTGCCCTTCTCTCGGTATTGTTTCAAGATTGGGTATAGTTTTTTCCTCCTCTCTTGTATTTCACATAGGAACTGATTATTAAGCCCATAATCGGTTCCTTTCAGTTCTCTTCCTTTGCTTTTTACAAGTTCCTTATGTTTGCACAGTTCGAATTTCCTTTTGTGTTGTTTTTTTGCCCGATTTGGTGAGTGTGATGAAAAGTGATTTGGCTTACGGTGCTGGGTGTAAGTTTGAGTGCGGATTGCTTGATCGCATTTTCTGGGTTGTCATCAGTGTGTTCGGGTATTCCATTAAAGATTGAATTGTTGCACATGCTGCGGCACTGGAGGTCTAAAATAGTCTCTTTCATTGTTTTGTTTTCGGTGGTGATGTGGTAAATTTTGGTGGAGAGTGCGTTTACTGCCACTTTCAGTTCGTTGTTTTCCATTTGAAGTGTTTCTTTTTGCGACTGGCTGAACTTGAGACTGGTTTTCAATTCTTTTATGTCATTGTGTACTAGTTCCAGAATTATGAGTTTGTTGTTGATGGATTCGAGAACATTAACCTTGATTGTTGCCGGCTGCTCATCCGCCTCTGTAGACCAGTCTCGCCTTGGGTGTTTCTTGCTCCGACATGACGCACACCTCGTAAAAGCGCTTGTCAATAAAATTTTCCAAATGATCCACGGTTGGGTAGGTAGATGTTTTGAATGAATGCAGTGGTAAAAGTTCCAAATATAATCCAAAGGTTAGTTTTTAGATTGCTGTTGAGAGATGAAAGCTTTTAGTAGTAGGAAGCTGCCATGTTGAATTTCCCCCGGTTGCTGCTTGCACGTCATGTCCGCGTCTGAACCCCTCACTGACCGATACTTGCAAGACCATCTCTGGGGATTTTCAAGACTAGGCCTGATACAATGTTAGATACTGTCTAGTCTGTGGGGCCCGGTCCACACCGCTTACCTCATGTGTGCGTGATGGTCGCGGAACCTCTTGCTTTTCATTTCGGCGCCCATGTTAACAGGTTAGAGCAGCCCACACAGCCTGCGTGAGACGCGCGTCTGAGGCGCCGCTCGAGCCTCGCTGCCGCGGCGCGTCATCTAGAGTTTCGGCGTGGAGCCTATTTTTCACACGTGAGGCGCATGGTTCTCAGCAAAAATAGACAGTGAGAAGATCTGTTGACTTCATACCAGCAACATTACGTAACTGACACCTTTTACTATAGTTTCAATGTCTAGGCTATATCTGAATATGTCACAGACATATTTTTTTTTAAAACCATTTTAGCAATTGCATGTTATTAAAGGAGAAAGTGGAATCTAAATGTGCACTATATAGTCATAGCAGAAACCCAATGTAGGCTATAATTATATTATGTCAATAAGTTACCAGAACATTAGGTGAAGCACAGTAGTTTTCCGGTGCTTTCTCTCTATTCTATTCTATTATCGATGGCCATTATCAAAGGCAAACTCAATGTAGAAAGATAGCAGTAGCAGCACCGCAGCAGCAACGCTGGCGGTGTGGACACACACATGCGTGCAAGCCGCAGCAGTTCAGTGAGGTAGCTGTCACGCACCCGTGAGGTAAGCGGTGTGGCCCAAGAGTAGGTAATCAGAGCACTAATTTAGTTAGGAAAGTTAGTTTAGTTAGGCTGAATGGCCTGTTCTTGTCATTATGTTATTTTATGTTATTTGCATCACATTTAGCGGTAAATGTAACTTTCCTGTTACCCCTTAATTTGAGGTATAAATTTGTCTATTTGGACTTAAAGGACATTTAAAAATATAATGCTAATAAGTTTGTTTGGAAAATAAATCCACACAGCAAATAGATGAGTGTTGAAATTTTTGTGACCGTGTTGAATAGAGAGTGTTGGTGTTGTTCTAACACCACACGGTTATAAAATAGCACTGCCAGTGCTGCCTGTGACTCAGTTACATTGTCATATCAGAGTGTATTCTCCATTGGTGTTCAATTTAACACTGACTGGGGTAGATAAAAGCCACGCCCTCACATAACGTTCTCAAATTTTCCACCTGCCATCTGCGCCATTTTCTTTCACGCGAGTAAGACGGTACATTTTTTCACAAGGTAAGCGAGACTCTCTTGTTAATCACACGCATGATATTTTATGATAATTTAGATTTGCTTCATAACTTGTGCATAAGTTGGAACCGTGTGTTTTGTATTGAAATAAATAGGTAGCTAACTGAACAAGACCGAGCAGCTCTGGTTCCACTTCCAGCCAGGGCAAGGTGCTCACATCCGTCAGGTAATTAACGGTATATATCCTTGCACTTATATAGCACTTTTCCGAATGCTAAAAGTGCTTTACAGTGAAGGGGAACTCACCTCACCCACCACCAATGTGTAGCACCCACCTGGGTGTTGCACGGCAGCCATTTTGCGCCAGAAAGCTCACCACACATTAGTGAAGGTGGAGAGGGAGAGAACTTTTTTTTTTAGCCAATTAAATCTGGGGATGATTATGGTGGCAAGTTTTTTGTGAGAGCCAGATCTGGGATTTAGCCAGGACACCGGGGAACCCCCTACTCTTAGTGATAAGTGTCATGGGATCTTTAATGACCACAGTGAGTCAGGACCTCGGATTAATGTCTCATCCGAAAGAAGGCATCTCCTACAGCACAGTGTCCCCATCACTGCACTGGGGCATTGGGGTTTATTTGACCAGAGGGAAGATTGCCCCTTGCTGGCCCACCAACACCACTTCCAGCAGCACCTCAGTATTCCCTGGTGATCTCCCAACCAAGTACTAACCAAGCCCACACCTGCTTAGCTTCAGTCATTTGGCAGGAGCAGAGCACATGGAGGTATTGCTGCAGGCATAGTTATAGTGAACAGTTTACTCCCTGATAATGAACCTACTGTCTAAACGGCAATACATTGTTTGACTTTTGAAAAAGCTAAGTTACTAGGCTATGCTAGTTATGTCAGAGTTGAAAGTTGAAATGTGCAGTGTTCGGCGGGGGTATTGCTAACTAAGCAAGCTGGCCACATGTGATTGCTTCAAGCTGAGATGGTGAAAACGTGTATGCTAGCCACTAGTGTTGCACGGTATACCAAAACAGTACTTAAAAAAAAAAAAACGGTTTGGTATTAGAATTTTCTGACGTTCAGTACATTTAGGTCAAATGTAAAAGCCAGGGGAATGTGTCTCCTGCATTACTGATTGAGAGGATGAAAGGTGTAATTTGTCTGAATCTTTGCTAGAAGGCAGTAGCAACTAAAGTTGCCAAGTCAGGTGACGTGCGCTTGTGCACTCACTCGTTGATACAGCGCAAGCTTCAACTCCGTTCACTTCAGTGGCGACTAGCGAGAGAGAGACAGAAAAGTAATGCCTCAGGCTCAACATGTTCTAACACTATACTATAGGTGTTCTAATTTGGAAATATTTTATTATAGGAAGATGCTGTATTGTTAATATGCTGTTTTTAGATCTATTTTAAAGTGAAAGACCTGTTTAAAGATTCTTTAGTTTACATTTGTTTAATTTTTGAAATATGTTTAATATATTGTGGGAGAGAAAAACAGGCCCCGGCCTGGGCCAGAAACGCCGGGGTCGCTCTCCTCACACTGTTGAATACTTCTTCAAATTATGCAGAATCCACAGAGTCTGATGCAACTGGATTTATTGTAGGTGAATCAAAGATTACATACAAGAATCCGGGCTGATCTGCACAGATCAATACAAACAACAATCGTTCATAATGCAAAGACAAGAAATTCAGTCATCCCCAAAACACACACACTGAAAACCCCGGGGGCTTTCCTCTTCCTTTTATTCATTTTTGACAGCTCCTCCTGTTGTGGAGGTTAACTTTGGTACTTCCCACCTGTTCGCTTTGGTTTCTCAGGTTCTGTCCTTGACACCATTATCTCCCAAATTCAGACAACATTATTTCCAAGCCCCCTTCCTTTCTTTAATTAAAAAATAAGCATTCCCTTTCTCTTATCTAAGTCTCCCTCCCCTTCTTGGCACAAAACATGTATTCACCTCATTTAACTCCTGTTAGATTTTATTATTAGCAACATGTTTGTATGAAAGGCCTAGTTTGCATGGCAGAAGCTGTGCTTACATTGTGTATGGATTTTTACTGCTTGTGTTTTATATTTGTGTAAACCTCTACAGATTATTAATGCTTTGACCAAGATCTGGCCGTTGTTAGTTCGACATATACTTATTTTGTTAATAATATAATCCATCATGGTGGTGATGGCTTGTGATCTTAAATGTGCTTCTTTCCCACAATATCTTCTGTTGTTTAGTGTTCTAACACTATAGGGCTATGCTTGAATATGTTGAACAGGCTTCAACTTAAAGGTTGTTAATAAACCAGTTTGTTAATGAACCGTGAATTCGAAAATGAGGTCAACCCCTGTGGATATTACGGTTCTGATCTATTAAGGTAATTTCAGTATCGTTGGGTGCCGAGCATTGAATCAGTATCGTTTAAGTTTCAAGTATCGTTTCAGTATCGAGTATTGTGATAGTAAACCTGGTATCAGTATTGAAGTCAAAATTTTGGTATTGTGACAACACTATTAGCCACTGGCGATACGATAGGTGCAGCTTCAATTGACAATTACTCTTTGTCTTTTGTCAACAGTTTTGACACACCACACCTGTTATCACAATCATCAGTAAACAAAATTTAAAAACGCCAGGTTGCTAAGAATGAGATTTGTGCTTTATTCCAAAGAAATGCTGGTTCATGTGGAGTACAAGGGAGTCCTGAAATGGATACAAATACCAGTGAAGGATGACAGCTATGATTACTTCCAATTCATTCAAGAAAGTAAGTAAAGGGGCAGCCCACCGATTTTTCACATCACACCTACTGTTGCATATGAGGGAATGACGTGTCAAAAAAGCAATACAGAAGTTTCCTATGTATTCTGTGTCAGGAGATTTTGGTGCTGAAAGATGGGCACTTCCGCCCAATAGTGTCATATGATGAATTTTGTATCACCGTTGACACTCGGTCATTGGCCAGAAGTTGCCACCCTTCAGGACCAGTATCCCCTGACACAGAATACATGGGAAACTTCTGTAATTTTTTTTGATATGTCCTTCCCTCATGCACATAAATAGGCTTGCTGTGTAAAATAGCTAAAAACGCTTCGTATTGTCAAACCTTTTCTATTACATTTCTCTCAATCGGTGAAAGATTACAGAATCACTGTCATGAATACAGTAAAAGCAAACGCATTGGGTGTCTTTTCATAGTGGGCTCATCTCAACTTAAAGGGGAATTGCACTTTATAACACTTCTGCTTCTCATGACTGATATTGTCCTTCTAATGAATGTGTCGCCCTTCATTTTTCGATTTGAGTTATTTCATTTTAAATGTCTAACGTTAGAAACAAATACCTTTTTTTTTTTTTTTTTTTTTTTTTACATGCAAGTCTACATAGTAGTACGGTTTCCGGTTTTTTCTTCTTCTTCGATTTCATTTCGTGGCAAATCGAAAAGAAGCTAAGCAAAACATTCCATTAACTTAGCGTTGAAATCGAACAAACTAACGTCTGCTAGCTTTTGTTTGATGCAATATCAGTGTAATAATGAGGTGCATTGTACCCGGTTGTTATAATGCCCCCGTTAAACTTGACTTGAAAGCACATTTTCATAGTTTTCCACGCGATGCAACTTTGTGCCAGACATGGCTGGATGTAATCAGACACCCCAACATAACAACTGAAGAAGTTTGCAAACGAGGACTAAGGGTATGCAGCGACCACTTTGAAGGCACTGACTACTAAGGTGACCGTCTGAAGCCTGGAGCTGTACCCACCGTTTTTCCATCGTTGGTCGAACCGCTCGAGGTAGGTACTATGCGGGCTGGCTAACGCTATTGTGTCTGTCTGTGATACATAGGATGTCTACAACCAGTTGCCCTTTGTCCTGGGAATAGCCTGTGGTTCCTCAATCGCTCGCTCTTGCTCTCACATGATCAGCCTGCAAATTAGCCAGCTCTTCTTCTGTGTATTTCGGCTCGAATCGATAGGGCACAACAATTCCATGATCAAAAACAAAATCTCCTTTGTCCTCAGACATTTTCGGTTTCGCTAGCTAGTAGTCATACTACACTATTTCTACCATAGACATATGCATGTATATATGTCTATGATTTCTACGACCAACCTAATGTTATTGTCTGCAGGTACGCCCACATCAGAAGTCCCGCAATGATATGCATCCTCGAGTTCAACACTAAACTGCCTGGGTCTACTTCCTGCATTTGTAAAGGAAAACAACAAAACAGCGTAAAATATTAACATAATAAAATAACTAATCAAAAAATGAAGGGCGACACATTCATTAGAAGGACAATATCAGTGATGAGAAGCACAAGTATTATAAAGTGTAATTCCCCTTTAATCATTGTGGTTAATTTAACAGCGGTTAACACTGCTGGTTGGTATTGTGGTCAAGGGTTGTTTTCTTTATTTACTTCACCTTTTTAGTTTCAGTCATTCAGGGTAGGTCAGCAGCGGCCCAGAGACTCACCTCCCCCTTTCTCCCCTTTTATTTCAACTCTCTCTGTCCCGTCCTCGGTGTGAGTGAGGTCAGAACTTACTTTTAGACAGCTCAGACTGGTTCTGGTCTGAGAGAGAAAGGTCTGTTCTACTGGCTTTGCCCTGTTTGTGTGTTTCCGATTTGTACCATGTTTTAATAAATTAACCAATTTTTGTGCAAAAGGATGCTGTGGTGTTTTAAATGTGCCTTGGTGCTGGCTGCCGGTCATTGCAGCTCTGCAGTCTTGAGCCGTAACAGCAGTGTTTAGTAGGATTGGTCAATAGATGTTGTTGATTTCATGGACAGCTATTATGGTAGGCTAATCGGTCCCTAATGAAAATTTATTCTGTGTGAGGAGGGATCTTGTGCAGTCACTTTCAGGCCTTAAATAAATTGGAGCAAGACTTAATTTTTAATTCTTGGAAATTCAAACGAGCGGCACCAGTTGACACCAAATTTGGTCAGTGGCGGTTGGGAGGTACCCGCTATCAGTGTGCCCAGTTCATGTGAATAAACCAGCTGAAAGTGGAAAAAGAAGCAAAAACAAACACAATCCAAAATGGCCTCCAATTCAAGATGACAGAAGCCATAATGCAAGGCATATTCCTTTTTTTTTCAGATGATAGATCTCCAGGAACAGAGTTCTTACCACTGCTTTAGCCTATGCTAATTGCTGCCATATAATGGAGCTAAGCAGTTAGGGTACCACGTTAGCTCCACAGGTATGGAAATTTAACTAGTCTCGACTGTAGCCTTTAATGCTAGGTTTTGGTTCCCAGCGGGATGTTTTTTCCCTTCTTGCATAAAAAAATGTTTGGCCCTTTCATAAATTGCTAGACAGAGCGTGGAACGCTGTGGCGTAGCCAATATTTACATAATTGGGCTGGCATACTGTATAATAGTTGGTGCAGAACCACAAGAAGGCTATCAGTGGTATTTGTAACATGGTTTAAGATATTGGGACAGGGAAGGGGTAGTTGCTCCACAGTATTCTCAAACAGTGAATAAATAGAAAAAGATCTGTAAAACAGATTCACAATTGAGTGTGCTGGTTCAGCCAATATAACTGGGTGGGCCAGCCCAGGATACTATTAAACACAACAGTGATTAACTAGGAACTAAAACCACAAGGTAGCTAACATTCACAGCTACAGTTGACACTAGTTGGCTGCTACTGTAGGATTAGACTACCTGGCGCTAATGTTAGCTAATGTGGTACCGTAACTGCTTACCCCATATGCGACAGCAGTTGACAAACAGCAACTGCCAACTGCTGTCACATATGGGGCTATCTAATTGGTAGTGTGCTTAGCTAGCTAACCAGCACAACAATCGGTCCATATGTTAACTCAGAAAAATTTACTTACCAGCTAATAATAATAATGATAAGGAAATGTAAAGCCTGTTTGAGCTAAATGTCAGACACACTGAAATCAGAAACCAAACATATTTTCCAAAATGGACACTTAGCAATACCATGCGCAAAAACCAGTGAGCTCACGATCCTGCGGCTCAATAGCAGTGTTGCCAACTTTCAGAAGACTAATAAGTAACCTCACAATTGAAAAAGAGCAACAACCACAATTAAAGCCGCAGGCGGCGTTGGAAGGGGTCCAAGCATTGGCACCATCGCGCCCCCTATGGAGCGATTTTAAAATGGCTTTGTCCTCATGATCATATGCCTTCACCCAACATATCTACTGAATATCATGATGATTGTATAAAATACTGAAGACTTATGGCCAATTTTGTGCTAAGAGACGCTGTCGGATGACTTAGTTGCGTCGCCATGGATGTGTCCTGGCCGCTTCCCGTAAAGGCCTTTACTATGTCGTAACACTTAGATGGCATGTCGTAACACTTAGATGCACAGCTGCAGTGTTTCTGCGCCGCAACTAAAAAAGGCGTCACACTAGTGTTGTCACGATACCAAAATTTTGACTTTGATACTGATACCAGGTTTAGTATCACAATACTCAATACTGAAATGATACCTGAAACTTGAACGATGCTAATTCGATACTCGGTACCTAACAATACTGAAATTACCTTAATAGATCAGAAACATAATGTCCACAAGGGTTGACCTCATTTTCGAATTCATGGTTTATTAACAACCTGGTTCATTAACAACCTTTAAGTTGAAGCCTCTTCAACATATTAATATGCTTGGGCCTATAGTGTTACAACACTGAACAACAGAAAAATATGTTAAATATATTAAAAAAATTAAACAGTTGTAAACTAAATAATCTTTAAAACAGGTCTTTCACCTTTAAATAGATTTAAAAACAGCATATTTTAATAACAATACAGCATCTATTTATAATAAAATATTTCCAAATTGGAACACCTATTACTACTGAAGTGAACTGAGTCAAAGCTTGCGCTGTATCAAGGAGCTGATTGCACAAGCGCAAGTCACCTCACTTGGCAACCTTAGTTGCTACTGCCATCTAGCGAAGATTCTGACAAATTACACTTTTCATCCTCTAAATCAGTAATGCGGGAGACAATTTTCACTGGCTTTTACATTTGACTCAAAACTACCAAAAGTCGGAATATTCTAATAACTAAAAAAAAAGACGAAATATCAACTTGCGATCTGCGTGCTGCGCGCAAAGTAGCCTACCGTTTTATTTATTTAGACATTGGCAGATAAGAAAAATTTTGGTTACGCTGACCTATAAAACGCTATTCCAAAAGCAAAATCAGATATGTTATACATTGTTAGAAAGCTTATACTCTCACCTACTGAATAAACGAACTGTCAATCAAACCAAATTGTACTAAAAAGGGCGACAACGCCGTAAGCAACAGGTGTGGTATTACGCACAGCTATTTTTGAAGGTAGCCTACCCAGTTATCACAAATGCGCGTATATTTCACAAACGGATTGTCCAAGACAATATATGACCACTCAGCCTCAAAAGGGACATCTCTACGCGTAACAAACCAGTGGTAAGACTGTATATTTATTCAATGTTTAGTCCCAGATATTGACTGTAGAATGACATGGTATAATTTTTAAAAAAGTTAGTCTCGCTTATTTCGTTATTCAGTGAGCAGCGTTTTCACTGCTGTATTGGCATATTTTAGGGCTGACGTCGGGTTTATCTTGTTGCTGCGGAATATTGCATTACATTACAGGCATTTGGCAGACGCTCCTATCCAGAGCGACGTACAACAAAGTGTTTAACCATAACCAGGAACAAGTGTGTCGAAAACCCTAGAGGGCAGTAGCCTACCGTTCAAAGTGCAGGGAACAACCGCATAGTTCAACTTGGACCCTGTAGGTTAAACTGATTAACACTAACACAAACAAGAACAGCAACAACACAGTCTATGCAAAAATACAAGCAACAGTTAAGACGAGCTAAGTCACCTACAAAACAACTACCTAGTTACAACCCTAAGCTTACAGTCAATTTAGAGATTAAATTGAGAATACGATTTACAGCATAAATTGCGTTTTTTGTTTATATTCAATATTAGAAATTGCAGCGAGAAACTGCAGCTGTAGACACAAGATAGTTTGTTATGTTATGGTAGCAACAGTACGAAGCGGACTATACATGTATTGCCACCATTGTTTTATTATACCAGTGTGTTTTCACACGTTTGCACAGAAACTCAAAACCTACCAATAAAATGGTTTAGCTATTTCTCACCATAATGACAGATTTAAAGACTTAACGAACTCACCCGATACTGTCTTCAAATGGATCCATGCCAAAGAAAAGTAATTGTCTGTCTTCCATTGCTTCCCCGACGTTCAAACCCTCCCCTCACTGATAAAAACTAGACCCTACGGTGTCGGATTACTTGCGTTGCCATGGATGTCGCTTGCCGTAAAGAAGTTTACTAAATGTCGTAACACTTAGAATTTGCAGCTACAGCTCTTCCGCACCCCAACTAATAAAAAAGGCGGGCAAACAGTATGGCGGACATAGGTGGTCCCAATAGCAAAGTTGTAGAGCACATTCAGATGCATCGGTCGATGAAGTTTTGTGTTGATCTGACGTACGGTGTGGGAGTTATGGCCTTTTAAAGTATGAACCTTTGTTATAGCGCCACCATCTGGCCGACATAGGTGATTTGTAGTGCCTGAGTAGTGGGGGGCCATAGGAACCCACCTACTAAATTTGGTTGGTCTACAACTTATGGTTGCTGAGCCTCAGACATTTTAGCGAAGAAAACTTCCACGCCCCAACTAAAAAGTCCAAATGGCGGGCAAACAATATGGCGAACATAGGTGGTCCCAATGGCAAAGTTGTAGAGCACGTTCACATGCATAGGTCGATGAAGTTTTGTGTTGATCTAACTTATGGTGTGGGAGTTATGGCCTTGTACGCAAAACCCTTTATTATAGCGCCACCATCTGGCCGACATAGGTGATTTTTAGTGCCTGAGTAGTGGGGGGCCATAGGAACCCACCTGCCAAATTTGGTTGCTGAGCCTCAGACACTTTTAGCGGAGAAAAATAATAAGAATAATCCTAACAAAAACAATAGGGTTCCACCAGCTTCGCTGCTTGGACCCCTAATAAACACAAGTCGACTACCTATCTCAGAGGAATAAATAACCCATGGAAACAAAAACTCAAAAAACAAAATCTAACATAACTCCATTTCCAGCCAAACACAGGAGAAAAACAAATACGCTTTACAGACACAATACGCTTTACAGACAACCCTGGCCTAAACCCCCACAGGAGCAAGCCTAAGGCAACAGTGGCAAGGAAAATCTCCCTGTGGCAGATGGGAAGAAACCTTGGAAGGAACCAGGCTCAAGGGGGAAACCCATCCTCCTCTGGTCGGCTCAAGGTTCCGACTGGTGACCAGCATGTCAGCCGGTTTTATAAGATATGTGATGTGGCTCAGATGATGGGTGGGGCCGGGTGGCGGTGATGGGGAACAGCAGGTGGCGACAGATGTGGGCAGGGTGGAGGCAATGACGAAGGAGGGGCTGGACCGCAGAGGTGGGGGAGACCAGACGACTCTTGAAGCACTCTCGAGGGTTGGGGCAAGAGCCCCGCCGGCAGCGTGGGGAAAAGGGTAGAAAGGCAATTAGGGAATTTGCAATATAGCAGACAGTGAGTAAGGTGGCAGTGGTATGTATTGGGGGGACCCCGCCAGGAATAGAATATGGCTGCATATCTACTAGGACAGGGATGGAGAGCCCATGCAGTCATGAGGGGTAGACAACCATACCCGCCTATCAAGAGCCAGCCCATGTAAAGTCGGGTCACAGCTGATTGACAGGTGACAGTAAGGAAAGGACTGCCACCTACAAAGCTCTATGACTACAGGCTTCTCGCACCCTGTCTCCAGACTACTACTGATTGAAGTGTTTTTTTGAAGTGTGATTATGAGCTTCCACATGTATGGCCTAAGTTAAATGTGCAAAATAAGAAAAATGTAAATAATTAATCTTTTTAAAAATATGTTTTTCATGTGTACATATTCATGTGTTCCCTATAAAAATGAAGATATATATATATATATATATATCCAAGTTTCTGAGAATACTGAAGAGATCCTCACTTTCGAAGTCAATATTTTCCCTTCACCTCACCTGGCCAGAGCCATCAGGAGAATTTCCTGGTTTAATTGGATCAATCAGCTAAATGTAGCCCTGATAGAATTCAGGATCTGCATACAAGTAAGGTGTTTGAGGGTTCTAGGTGGGGATACCCATCAATCAATCAATACAACCTCCAAATACCTAAACCTTATCCAATGGGGGAAGGTGCTCTGCAATTAGTCTTAATAAAATGCACATGGAGTGGAACGGATAGTTACTATATCAGCTCACTTTTTGTCTCAGTTCCTACTGTTTTCCTCTGATGAAGCATGCTGTCTTTGAAATGTTAGTAAAATGCTATAATAATCAAGAGTCTTTAAGTAGAAAACAAGCTTACTAATCTTTAAATGAGGAACTTAAGATAATTTAGAAAATGAAAATATTCTTTTCTGTTTTCTGTAACTGAATTTTGATTTTAGAATTGCATAGAGGTTGCATAGGTATTCTATTTGAAGGAGGGAACAGATAAAGAACTATGGGCACACTAACGTTTTAGACTTTTCTTTTTCTAAGAAAAAACCCTTAGTTTCTCATCACTGAAAGAGAAAAGGGAAAATAGAAAACGATTACAACCAAAAAAGAGCAATGCAGTTTTGGAAATTCAAGATGAAGTTCTCAAATATAGCACAGACTGGGGGTGGGATCAAGTTTACAAAACTTGAGACAATTAAAAATTTAATGCCAAAGACTATTAAATCAGTGCAAGCTGTACACCACCTGAATATTGTGAAATAATGCTAGGTTTCCAGCAGGAATAATGAAACGAGTGAAGAAATGTTTATCAAACCTGTTTCACCCTCAGACAAGTGAGCGCCAGTACAAAAATTTGGTTGCCTTACAATATTTAAGGCTTGTTCTTGGTTTTTTAAATAAATAAAAAAAATTAAAAAACAACTTTTTAAAAAAAATGAGCCTTAAATAAATCACAAGAATATTATAATATGGTGATTCAAACACAGTTTGGGCAATGGGAAGGGGTATCACGGGTGCTTTTACAGGTACCCTTTTCTATAATGCTTAAATGGCCAAGAACAGATATGAGAATTTTATTCATGAAGCACAAATTAAAGCTACTATTGTACCAAAGTGCTGCACAAAACAAATACACACAAAGGTGAACATAACGGACAAACCGAGGCAGGCAAATCTTAAAATGTTTGAAACCTTTGGAAATGCTAAGGCAAAGGTGTGTTTTAAGGCTAGATTTAATAACTGAGGTCGCCGCGGCAGACCTGATGTTGAGAGCTGGGCTGTTGCACAGTTGTGAGCAAAGACGGCAAAGGCACGGTCACCCTTGAGCTTTAGCCTGGACCGTGGAACAGCCAGAGGCAACTGGTTGGGAGACCTCAGTGGCCTAAGAGTGCTGTAAGGGGGAGCCAGTCCATTAAGAGCTTTAAAAACAAAGTAAAAGCTTTAAATGGATTCTAAAATAGACTGGAAGCCAATACAAGGATGCTAAGAGCAGTGATGTGGTCCTTCTTAGTGCTAGTAAGTATTCTCAGTGGTATTTGCACTAGCTGTGAATGTGACGAGTTGCTGATTGAAACCAAAGGGAAGAACAATTATTGCGATCAGTGCTTGTATTTTACTGCGTGAGGTTACGGTTTTACTGCACAATGTTGTGAAGAAGCAACAATTCAAGCTCTTCAGTGTGTCTGAGCCCTTCTAAATTTATTTTTTTAATGAGCACTACATTTTTTGCTTTGTTGGAAAGACTATAACTGTCCTTGACTGTTGAGGTATCGATAAAACCAGAACGAACTGAACAGGCCTCAGTGGTGCAAGTGGTGCTCTATGCATGGCTATTGCAAATACCTCCCCCCACTTTCTACAGTATTTGCGTGTTCATTTTTTCAAACAGACTGTTCAAGACAAATGACCACTGGATCTTGAAAGGGATATATATCTTGTGTAAAACCACCGGTAAGAGTATATTTATTTCCATATTTAGTTGCTATTAATAGTATTAATAGTGGAATTCCTCTTCTACTACACTCTCTGGGCATACCTTCAGGCTATTGTTGGCTTTCTCGTTGCTATAATGGAATACAAATCTTTGGCAGTGAAGGAATGTTTTTATACGAATGTTATAATTTGAGAGGTTATGCACCCTATGTATAAAAACCTCTGTCAGAAGTTGGTCTCATCCAGCTGTAGGCTAAACGAAACAGATTTTTATTAATGTTTGATTTCAACACTTGGACAGCATGCAGTGTGTGTGGTCTGGGGCCAACAGTCCTCAAATGGGGCCCTGTCATTGGTGACCATCAACCCTCATGCACCAGACCATTCTGCACTGCACACAAGAATTTGACCAGCTAACATCCAAATGGGCTCTTTAAAATTTCCTCACCCCCCCCCCCCCCCCCCCCCCCCCCCCCCCCCCCCCCCCCCACCCCCCCCCCCCCCCCCCCCCCCCCCCCCCCCCCCCCCCCACCCCCCCCCCCCCCCCCCCCCCCAAACCCCCCCCCCCCCCCACCCCCCCCCCCCCCCACGAAAAAAAAAAAAAAAAATTGCGTCCTTGGAAACTAACCACCAAATAAAATAGTCAGGGCTCCAGATGATCTTATTTCATCTGGTTGCATGCTACATTTTTCCGAAAGAGCAACTAGACTTATTAAAACGAGGCCAAAACCACAACTCTGAAATAAAGAAATAAACTTTTTTCCCCAGTTGTCCTGAAATGTGCTGAAGGTGCTTTCTGATGGTCCCAAATGTTTTAGTAGTAGTAATCATCCCAAGGATGTCGGGACATTAGTCTCGAGCAAGCGGCCAAAACCAGGCTTCGTTTTTGAAGCTCACTTCCTGGCCTTGTTGAGAGATGTTGCTCAGTATCGCCACTGCAGTTGGCTCCTGTATAGGTGTTTCCATTGCCGGTTTCCATGTAAGTCTACGGTATAAATGCGGTCAAAATACAATGTCATTTTTTTCTCACAAAAACAGTCACTATGTGTATTTTCCTCATTCACGGGCCGATTTCATGATTTATAGTGTCATTTGGGCACTGTTAGAATATTTCTGTGGACCAATGAGGTACAGTTTGCGTCACTACCTGATCACTGCGGAGGACTGAACTACAGTAGGGGCTACAGTCTATGGTCACTGAGGTGGGAGGTGGTGCTGTCACGCAAAATTTCATCCCCCCTCCAAATTTCAACCTCACATCAACAAGGTGAGACTGCTTTATTCCATCTAAGAAACATTGCCAAAGTACGGCCATTTCTATCAAGACAGGATTCTGAGAAGTTAGTCCATGCATTTATTTCAAGTAGGTTTGACTATTGTAATGCTCTTTTTACTGGTCTTCCAAAAAAGTAAATTGAATGACTACAACTAATTCAGAACTCTGCTGCTAGACTTTTAACAAAAACAAGGAAGAGAGAGCATATTACTCCTGTTTTAGCTACACTGCACTGGCTCCCTGTATCTTTTAGAATTGATTTTAAAATCCTTTTACTTGTATTCAAAGCTCTAAATGGTTTATCACCCTCGTACGTTTCAGATTCCCTGCTGTTTTATGTCCCTTCACGAGCCCTAAGGTCATCTGCAGTTGGTTTATTAATGGTTTCCAATAGTTCACAAAAGAAAATTGGGGATGCCGCTTTTAATCATTATGCCCCTAAACTATGGAACACCCTGCCAATTCATATCAGAAAGGCTAGCTCTGTGGACATTTTTAAGCGGAAACTGAAAACATACCTTTTTAATCTAGCTTATATCTAGCAGCACTTTTTAGCACTGTTTTTATTATTTTTATTTATTTTTTTATTTTTGTTTTTACTGATTTCTTTGTCTGCGTTTTATTATTTTTTAAATTTTATTTCTGTATTCTGTTTGTATTTTTATCTTTTCAATTCTTTAATTGCTTTGATGCTGAATGTAAAGCACTTTGAGCTACATTTTATGTATGAAAGGTGCTATATAAATAAAGCTTATTATTATTATTATTATTATTATTATTATTATTATTATTATTATTATTATAAATGTTGGTCATTATTCAAATGACTACTTTCAATTCGTATTCCTCAGTTTTTCAGATAAGTGTGAGCCAGGTCTGAGCCAAACGACTTCAGGCTGTATTGTAACCTGAGTCTATTCTTTCACCTATCAGCTATGAAGGACACACGGCTGTCTTTATAGCATATATCAAAATGGTTTTGTAGTAGTGTGTACTTCATGTTGCTTCATGAAATAGGAACAATATTTTTCACTTCTTTCATTTTTTAAAATCCGCAGCGCAAGGTGGTCATCCTCAATCTTTCTCAGTGAGATTATATGATGATGTCTCCATTTATTTACTTCTGGGGGTTTGTCTTACTCATTTACTCATTGTTTTAACCAAGCATGAGTGACTGTTTAAAATTACTTTAAAAGACAAAAGCACCTCATTTGTGTAAAAGGACTGATTCTACTATGGATCAAATACTATTTCAGAACTGAAATGGTGGCCACTGAGCTGAAAATCAAGGAGGCAGAAAACTTCCTGATTATTGGTCTTGGCTTTCAATCATTTTCCTTGATTAGGAAGTCTGCCCACAATCTGAAAAATCCACTTGTAGATAAACAGTTTCCTTCATCACGCAATGCTATCTAACCTATGCTCATTCAAATGACAAAATCTGCGTATTCCAGATCTGTACCATGAACATTTTTGGAGTGTGTACGCTTATCCAGTTTTTAAAAGGCTAATGTCGATTGAAATGTGCACAATTTTGCGATGAAAATAGAATATTTCTCGTCTAAACTAATTGAGAATTGTCTCTACCGTATTTATTAATTTGTCATTTCTAAGTAAGCACATTAATTAAAAACAAGTTGATGGCAATATTAGCAGTTTAAGGGATTTTCTGCCTGCTCATTTTGCAGCTCAGCATCCATCACTAGGGCACCCAGTGGTTTTCTTTCACATAAAAATAAGAACTACCACTTTGATGTAAACGGTGGGTACAGAAAATTTGACAATTAGGACGGTGGCTCTTCTCCATTGCTTTTAATGGTCTACAGGAAAATACAAATTTGAAATTAAAGCCTGCAAATCCATTATTAAATTCCATTCCATTATCCCGTTATCACCGCTGACGGCGTTAATTTCTACTTGTTGAACGTGACTTGAGATGTTAGCTAGCATCACCCAGCGAGTGAACACCACAAACAGCGGTGGTGTAACAGTTATTGGCTCATTACGTCATTAGACTAACTGATTGTGCCGGAAACTTTCGTTGAGATCTTGCTTATATAGAAATAGCTTTTCCGCTCCGGACTGTCACGGTGACGTCACAGTGGCTTTATCCATATTTTTATACAGTCTATGGTCACGAGCCCTGGTGTCTCAGTGGCTCAAATTGGAACAATGGAGAAACAGGTTTACCTAGGTCCTCCAAAACTTAACCATAACATTAGCAAAAAATCCTTAACCAAATGGAGAAAATTAGCAGCATACCTACATTCTCAGGAACATAGAACACCAAACACCATGTCCCGACAAACACCTTTTGCCAAAACTTAGTTAGTTTTGGTTAAAATCAGTTAAAATTAACCTAAAAACCAAGACTTGTTCAACCTACAGCTGGCCACCTCAGAGGAACGATGTATTTTTATTGTGCTAACGTGCTAATATATTTAGTGTGGCTTATTGCCCACAACATAAATTATTCTTCTTACATGCTAATGTGCTAGAATGGTTTGTATATTAAGTTATTAATAACTCAAGAATAAATCTAAAGAAATGTATAATTAATATTTGCAGCTAATGTGTATATAGAAATCTGCAACGCCTACATCAAAATAAAAACTTATACATTAATTTACAGACATTTAGCAGACGCTCTTATCCACAGCAACTTGCGCAACTTGTACATAGCATTTGCATTGCATCCATTTATGCATCTGGACATATACTGAAGCAATGCAGGTTAAGTAACTTGCTTAAGGGTACAACAGCAGTGTCCTACCTGGGAATTGAACCTGCGACCTTCTAGGTTACAAGACCAGTTCCTACCCATTATACTACTCTGACGCCCCTATTGATCTATCCTAAAAAAACATTCTAGCAAGTTGAAAAGACATTTTCTGATCATATAAAAGGTATACATACCAGCTGATGAGCTCTGTCTCTAAGGTAAGTATCCAGCCACCTGGGTCAAGGAGAAGATGGAATGAACATGGATCTCTTCCCTAACTTAAAATCTTTTAATCCCTTAAAGTTCATGGCCATTAACTTTAACGCCGGTGTCTAAAAATAGCATTCTCTTAAATCATTGCTTTCATCGGTCACTGATTCTAGGTACACTGTTGTAACACCTACACTATTTTATAAGTGTAGCCTATTTTCACTTTGATGCAAAAAAAAAACCTATCTCAATCTGTAAAACCGTTAGAGATAAAATAAATAAGGTAGACTCCTTTGCCAAAGGATGGCTGAAATTGACACCCCAGGTGTATTTTATAATCAAATAACTGTCCTTAACAATTCAAACTGCTTGTACTACAGTGATGATTATGGATATCGCTGAATTCTGGTTTGTGAGAACTGTGACCTTAAATACTATTTCAACTCTATATAGTTGGCCAGAGTAGCCGTTAGATCACCTATTGACCTACTCAATTCTAAATGGTTGGTCTGAGCAGCCGTTAGATCACGTATCCATGTATGCTACTGGCTATTGTTGGTTTCAGGAGTTTCTGTCTCTTCCTCCCAGTCACCTATTCACATGTCAATTATTGTCTCCATTTGGCCGCACAAATCCCTTGTAATTGTGATATGATTAGCTTTCCTGGTACCATAGTCTTTGCTGTACAGAACATTTGGCCATTCATCAATACTCACTTTGTGTTCCTTTTTTGTCCTAGTTTGTTAGATTGTATTGTAGATTGTCTTCTTTTCATAGCGGTCTTTTGTCTTGCTTTGTAAAATAGTGTTCACCTTTTCCATCATTGAAACTGCCTATCCTTGGTTATTGCCAACGGTCATATTGTGTCATAATAAACAGTTTTTTTACTTTTTCAGAGAAGCCAATGCACATATACACAAGCTCACATACACATACATCTTCACTTTACAGGATTTGAAGTTAATGGAGTCAGAAACATGTTTTCCTCCCTGCGACTAAATCTAATTCCTTACAGTAATAATATTGGTCTGGAAAACCGAGCCCTCTGTACAGCAACGAGCAACACATTTGAAATGCTCTGACATACATACGGACATGTTTTTTCAGGAGAGGTTGCTGATAAATGGTGTCTATATGAAAATGGTAAGGATGAGCTGTATAATGACAGCAGACGCCCACCAATACAGGCTTAAACTGGTATCAGCCTCAATCTGTTTAAAACAAAAAATATATAAAAATAAAAAGATTGTTGCATCCACTGTGAAACTTGGAGATGTGCAATCGCTGCTGACCTCTAATGTTAAATGCCTAACTGAGAGTTGGTATTAACTTTCACTTTAGCCACCAGTATTCGAGTTTGTAATCAGGAGAATTTGGTTTTGGGGCAGTTAATAAAAATGGTCGTAATAGGTCTGGTCGACAATGATGCCTTTACAGGCGTTTACAAGAACTAGTTTAATTTCCAGGTACATAGCTATGTATGTCGATGGCCAACAGCCATTTCAACCAGATTATGCCAACAGTAGTGCTGTTCGAAAGTACTATAGTCTGGTCCGTGCTACAGGCAGACATTGGAAGGACCAGCCCTCGTTTAAAAATCGACAAGAATTCACTAGCGGTTACATGCTTTATAGTTTCAATCTGGCCCCTGATGAAGGTTGTAGTCAGCACCACTCCCTGATAAAGATGGGAAACATGAAACTGGAGATTCCAAAAACCCTCTACCCAGAACTGTAGATCTGATTATTTACACGCATTTTGACAATATCATTGAAGCGAACCAGAGATGGAACATGCTGTACGATTATAATTAACCCCTTAGCGCACAAGCCAAATCTTGCCAGTCCTTGCCCATTTAGGGGGTACCCTACTTAAAGCCTTATAACTCCAGATGTGAACACCACAGATACTTGAAAAATGGCTTAAATGAAGCAAGACATTTGTACAATTTACAATAATAGCGCAGATTATATTCATAATTTTGGAAGAAATAAACTGAAGTGCCACAGATGCAGTTGTTCTGACAAAAAATCTAAAATGAATTTGCACTTTAAGTTTGCAATGAATACTAATGAGAGATTGCATATATACAGCAGGTTAAACTATACATGTGCTAGATCAAAAACTTCTTGACCACAAGTTCATAAAATCTAAGGGTGGATATGTAGAACTACTATGGATGTATGAAGCAAAAACTAAGCAGTGTACCCAGCACCTCCAAATCTATCTAAAATGTCTAAATTATGGATTGCTGTAAATCACAACATATTCACGTATTTCACTACAAATCAACTGTTTTGACTCAAGAAAATCACTGTTGCAAAATTTTCAAGTGGTACTTAGAAGCTTTCAGTCAGTACAGTGGTCTAAAATATCTAGGGGTCCAGAAACATATCCAAAATCTCTCAAATTGAATAAAATGATTTTTGTCCATTATAAAGCATATAAATGAGCCCCTTATGAAGGTTTAAGATGAAACATTGCTATCAGATTAAAAAAATAAAGCAAAAATATTTTCACACTGTAAACACCTCACAGCTAGACCAATGAGGGTTTGTAGCTGGAGGGGATGGCACCGTGTGTTTTCCTTTGGCTGGTGTGAGTCAAAAACGGAGATGATATTTATTTTTCCTCTGTTCGTAAGAACAGGGCACAATTATACTTAAGAATGCACTGGTTCCGTCGCCGCGGGTCAGATATGAATGTGCTGCTTCATATCCCGCTTAAGACTGGCCTGAAACGGACCAGTAGCATTCTGGTTACTCTCCGTTTGCAAACGGGGCTATGCTGTCATCAGAGATATATCTGATCTGTCGCCGGACCGTCAATATTCCAATGGGAGCATCAGAATACTCACAAATGAGCGGAACAACACATCAAATATATTCATGACCACAGCAAGTAAGCGTAACAGTTACTAGGTTTTACTTTCGTAATAATCTGACTCCAAATGAACTTAGAATTTAAAATTTGGCTTTAACTATACGTGGAACTTGGAGTGGTTACACTCGACTCTATCTTGTGCCATCATTCCTCAATATATACTCCCGGGATTAGCACTATTGTTAAATCTCAGTTCGGTGAAGACCCCAGAGGGTAGGAGGCTGACCACCATAATACATGCCTTCCTTTGTGCATAGATAGTTATGAGCTCAGGACAGTGTGTATCTATCGGGCTCCTTAAGGCGAATTTGACAAGAACCGGCGTATAACGCCCATGGGTCCTCTTAAGCCAATACAACACCAATCCCGTTAGTGGGCAGATCGTGGTCGTCTATCTAACTTGAGGACCTTACTAAAGACTTTCGCTGTACTAGACCCCTGACCAGTAGGTCCTAGTCATAATTGTCCCCCTGAGTATTTAATCGGAATTTCGGCTGGAAAGAAGATAAAATGGATTAGAGTCATGAAGACCACGCAAGTTAAAAATAAGAAGAATTTATTGAACAGGCAGGTAGGTCATTAGCTTCAAATTCACAGTCAATTTAAAATATGGAAGGTTTTCAAAACATAAATACAGAGTAAAAAGTTCTTACCCAGCCTGTTTAGCTACACACAAAATCACAGAGTCTGCGCAGTGTGGGAAGTCGATTGCGATCTTCCCTGCTCAGCTACGCACGAAATCACAGAGTATGTGCCGTGTGGGAAGTCGATTACGATCTTCCTTGTCTAGCTACAGACAGAGCACAGAGTCTGTGCAGTGTGGGAAGTCGATTACGATCTTCCCAGATTGCTTTGTCTCCCTTCCTTTTAAGCCAAATCCCGCGTTTGATCTAGGCGGCATTGCCATAAATTAACCTGGCCGAATAATAAAATCTGGAATTTCGGCCCCCACCATTCAGAGGCTGTTGTCACAACAATTAGTGGGGAAATTGGGAAAAGGAGATGATTACCAGAGAGGACATTCCATTGGGATAGTTTTTTTCCTGAGTTTCTGAAACTATGTTTTATCAAATTCTATTTGGTATGAAACATATTTCATTCAATTTCTTGAATTTCCCTGAATACGTCCATACCAAACATGTCAAGGGGATGTAATATTATGGTGCAGTTGTCATGAAAATACCCTTTTGTTGAACCATTTTACATGCAATCCATGTTATTACTACATATGGCATAAGTATATGTAGTAATAAGCCCTTCCTTTGCACCCAAAAATAGAGGCGCACCGTTTCCGGACGTACTGCAATACCGGGTCGATGCGTGGAGCGGACGGAGCAAGCTCCTTCTCCGACTCCCAGTCCCAAAAATCCGTTTAATATGTAGTCCCCAGATAGGGGACGTATCAGATATTAAACTGATAAGAACAGATTTTTTTTTTTTTTTTTTTTTTTACAAAACACTCTGTTCATGTTACCTTTCCATTTCAGCGATCATCAAAGCCAAGATCCAATATCTTGCCCACCTTCACGCTTCAAAAGGAGAACACGTATGCTCTTCATCGTGCTTATCTACAAAAACCAGATACAATACATTTTCTTTTAATCCATAACCCCTTTTCCCCCAATTGTATTCCATAAACAAAAACAAAAAGAAAAAAAGAAACATTTTCCACAAACTACTCCAATGTACATACAGTGTCACTTTGGCTCACAGTGTCTGTAGAGCAACCCTCCCCAACCACCCCCATTCCTCCCGAACCCAATCCTCCCCCCGTACCTCCCTATCCACCCTCACCTGCTCTGCCACCCTCCCTTGAAACCTAAAGTATACTTGCGATGGTGTCAGAATCCTGACCCTCTTCCCCACTACCGCCATCCTATCCTCCCATAAGGCCACCTTTGCGTGTCCCAACACCTTCCAGAGCAGCGCTGATCTCTTCTCCCCAGGCCCCCACACTCCTTCCCCCTGCACAATTTTCCTTTCAGATAGGACCACTGCCACTCCCACCCCTTGCAACATATCCTGCACTTTCCTCCAATATTTCAAAGCGAAGGGACACTCCCAAAAAGCGTGCCCAACCGTTTCCGGCGCCCCGCACCCCCTCGGGCACACTTCAGTGTGCGCACACCCGTGCCGATAAAGCACCTCCCGCACTGGCAGCCTGCCCCAGGCACATCGCCAGTGCATGTCTCTCACCTCCCCAGGGACTTTTCCCCCACTTATTTTGGCCCACTCCACCCTCCTCGGAAGCCCGACAGAGGCCGAGGCCTGCCCTGCATTCAGCTCTTTATACAAAGCCCGGTGGTCTGTTATCTCCTCCCTTGATTTTGCTACCGTGCTCCTCCTCAGGCAGCGCACCGCCTCCCGATAGGGGAGGGACAAATCCTCTGCCCTTGGTACCGTGTGGAAAAGTGGCTCCACGTGTCTAAGTGCGTTCGCCAGGTACATTCGTGCAAAATAAAAACATTTGTGCGCTGCTTTCTTTAAAACCACGCTACATATAAAACTGGTGTAGATCGTCTCTAATTTTAAGGGGATCCTGGGCACACCCCGCCCCCCCTTGTCTACTGGCAAGTACATTGCCTCCCGGCTAATGTATTCATATTTCCCACTCCAAAGAAACTGAAAGACTGCTCTGTTCAGGGCCAGCTTCACTCGGCCTGGGATGGGAAATACGTATGCCAGGTGCAATAGCATTGGTAACACCACTGCCTTCAGCACCACCACCCGCCCAGTGATTGAGATCCTGCGCTGTGCCCAGAGCCCCAAGCACGCACGCACCACTCCCAGCCTGGACCTCCAATTACGTGCAGCGCTATCCCTTTGAAAAAATGAGACCCCCAGAATTTTCAACCCTTCCTCACACCGTCGGAAGCCCCCGCAATCACTGGTGTCCTCCACCCATCTCCCGCAGAACAAAACCGATGATTTTTGCAGGTTAACTTTAGACCCAGTGCCCTCAGCAAATTTCTCGGTTAAAGCTCTGACCCTTTTTAGGGCCTTCACTGAAGACACAAAACAGGTTGTGTCATCAGCGTATTGCTGAATCCTCAACCTGCTCCCTGCTGCCCCAGGAATCGCCACCCCATCTATTTCCGGGTCCCGCCTCACCAGCTCTGCAAAGGGTTCCATCGTCAGCACGTACAGCAGGGGGGAGAGTGGGCACCCCTGCCTCACCCCACCCGCCTGCTGCACTGCCTCACTCAGGTGCCCGTTCACCCTGATGCAGCTGTACGCCTGGTTGTACAGCATACGCACCCAGCTCCTAAAGCCTGGCCCAAACCCCATCCTCTCCAGCACCCTAAACAGGAATTGGTGCTGGACCCGATCAAACGCTTTCTCCTGATCTAGGCTCACCAAGGCTAAAGGATCTTTCCTATCCTCCGCCCAGTCTAGGACATCTCTCGTCAGGAGCAAGTTCCAAGCAACAGCCCGGCCTGGCACCCCACACGTTTGGTCTTGGTTCACCACGCTGCCTATCACCTGCTTTAACCTCACTGCTGCTGTTTTTGCCAGTAGCTTGTAGTCCACTGTCAGCAAGGTTAAAGGACGCCAGTTCCCCAAATTAGTCCTGCACCCTGCCTTGAACACCAGCGCTACCACCCCCTTCCTCATCGAATCTGCCAGGATCCCCTCCTCCAACAGAATCCTGTACACCTCCAAGAGGTCAGGCCCAATCAGTCCCCAAAAGGCAGTGTAGAACTCCTTTGGAAAGCCGTCGTGCCCTGGCGACTTCCCGTCCTTCATCGTGTGCAGCGCCGCTGTCACCTCCTCCAAAGACAACGGCGCCTCCAAGGCCAGCGCCTCCTCCTCCCCTAACCTAACCCCCACACAACTCAGTAACGCCTCTTGCTCTGCAAGATTACACTCCCGCCGGGCTAAAAAGGTTGGCGTAGTATGTTTCGGCGACGTCCAACATTTTCTCGGTCTCCGTCACTACCCCCTGCCCTGACTCCAAACCCACCATTACAGCAGCGTTCCTCTTCCCCTTTACAGCCTGCAAAAAATAGGCCGAAGGCCTCTCCCCCTCCTCCAGCTCTCGCACTCTTGCCTGAAAGGCTAGGGAGCGAGCTCTCCCCTCCAAAATCCCCCTAATCCTCCTCTTCACCCCTTCATACACTGCCCACTCCACTGCTGCTCCCTTGTTCAGCTGCCCATGTAGATATTCTAAGCAAGAGACCCATTTCCTGAGCTCCCCCCTTTCCTTTCTCTGCACAGCGCTGCTGTACCTCCTGCAGAACTCTCGGAAACGCCCCTTGGAGTCTTCCCACCACTCAACTACTGACGGGTACAGCGGTTTCAGAGCCTGGACAGTTCGATAAAAATTGTTGAACTTCGCCTTAAAATCCTCTGACTTCAAGCATGTCCTGTTGAAGTGCCAAAAGCCAGGGCCCCACTCTGGACCATTCCCCCCTAAGGAGACCTCTAGCGCATCATGGTCTGAACACCAGACAGGTATTAACGCGCCACCCAGGACCTTCTGCTCCCTCCCTACAAAAAAGTAATCTAATCGACTGGCTGCTCTGCGCGAATTCCTCCATGTGTACCCCGCCCCTCCTGGGTGCACCACCCGATACCCATCCACCAAGGAGTATTTGCTAAGCAGCCTAGCCAGCGCCTTAGCAGAGAAGTCCCCCTCCCCCGGGTTCCCCCCGGCGTCAATGCCCGCACTTAACCTGTCTAAAGACACGTTAAAATCTCCTCCGAGAATCACCGCCCTGGATGTTGTCAGACACCCCTCCAGATCTGCGAGCACCTCAAGCCTGCTCCCCCCTTGTGCTGGTGCGTATACATTTATTATTCTTAACCTCTCCTCCCCATACCTAAAATCAACAAAAACCACCCTCCCAGCCACTACCACCACCACCTCCTCCATCACGAAGGAGTGGCCCCTAAATAAAACCCCCACACCATCTGCGTGGACATTCCCCACAGACCAACCCGATGGTCCGCACCCCCATTCCCGAGAAAACCCGGCCACATCTCCCTCATCCTTCAGGTGTACCTCCTGTAGGAGGAAGATGTCCCCCCGCATTGCCCGCAAGGATGCGAACACCACCGCCCTCTTGGTCGGGTCCCTCATCCCCCGCACATTCACTGTGACGAGTGTTAAATTCATTATGACAAATATTACAATACAGCGCACACCCATCACCTCTATGCCTTTCCCTCCTCCCCTCCACCCTTCTCCTCCCCCCCCTCCTGGGACATCCCCATAGCCTCCACCAACCCCTCTACATCCCATCCTTCCAGAAGGGCTGAGGGGGAACTCACCTCCATATCTATCTCCCCCTCCCTGCTTTCTCCCACAACAGACCCTTCCAGCACCTCATAACGTTTTGACAGTTCCACCTGCGGCAGTACCTTTAATCCCTTTGGGGGGGTCCAGTCTCCCGTCATGGACCTCTTCCTTGTCGGGACCTCCGTCCAGCCTGTCCCCGATCCTTCCCCCGGAAAGGGGCTGTCCCCCCACAATGCTGGTGTTTGCAGGTCTGCCGAGGTCAGCAGCGCCGCTCCCTCTCCCGTCGGGATCGAGTCCCCCTCCTGCACACTCTCCCCTCCAGGTGAGAAGAGAGCTGGGGAAGACGCCTCCCCCACAACTGTCCGCCGCTTTAAACAGGCCGCCAAACCAGTGGCCACGGGTGCTCCAGGCCCAAACAACCCCACTATCCCCAAACCCCTGCCAAAACCCCCCACACTGCTAGGCCCAGACCCCGACGCCCCTCCGCCTCCAGCTGTAGGGACTCCCACTCCTCCTATGCCCCCCGATCCGGAGACCTCCTCCACTCCAGAATCTGCTCCTCCGGCAGGGTCTGGTGATGCCACCCCATCCTCACCAGGCCCTAGCCTTTGCGCTAACACTCCTGTTTCGGACTCCTCCAAAACCCGGTCTGGCACTGGATCCACTTCCTGTACAGGCTCCGCCCCCTGAGCCGCCCCGCCCGGCCCTCCCCCAGGTCTGCGTTCGGAGCCGGCCCAGCAATTTCCTTTCCTGCCTCAGGCTTCCTCCCCCTCGTTGCCGTATCTGCCTGCACTGAAGCAGCGTAGGACGCCCTCCTTTCCGGGCATGCCCGGAACAAATGTTCAGGGCTTCCGCACAGAGTGCATGACTTTGGCGCCACGCAGTCCTTTGTCTCGTGCTCAGGAGACAAACAATGCCTGCACCTGCTCGTTGAGCACACCTCCTTTATGTGCCCAAATGAGCCACACCTGCGGCAGTACAGGGGCTGTCCCGGGTAAACTAGATATCCCCTGTCAGGGCCAATAGCGAAGGACCCAGGAGGGTGAGAGAAACCTCCCACGCTCTGGGAATCCTGTTTAAACCGTACCATAAACCGACGTTTTCCGTTCCAAAAACCAAATTTGTCCTTAATTTTTGTCCCATCCCGCACCTCAGTGCAGTATTTCCTCAAAAAACAAACCACATCTTCTTCCGGCACAAAAGGGTTATACATATGGACTGTAACTGGTCTTAGTGCCTTAGCGAACAGCAACTCCACCCTTATCCCCTCCATCTCAGGTGCACTTTTAATTGCCTTGTACTTAGCATACAAATTGTAGCAGGCAGCCTCAGAATACAAAGTCACATCATAGAATCCCCTATTTCCCAAAATCTTGTAAACAAAAAACAGTGCCTGGGTCCACATGCAACAAATCTTTCAGAACTTTTGTAACAAAAAATTCCAGATTAAATGACTTACGTCTTTCCGATCCTTCCTCTGCTTCGAACCGTACTGTATTTCTCAGCCGCACCCGATAGGCCGGCAATCCACTCTCCTGCGTCGCCATCGCCTTCTCCTTCTCCGAACTTGATCGTAGCCAAAAGGCCGAGAAGCGATGGCCTGAAAATTGGCCACAGCTGGCCGCCGCCGCCCAGGGGGCCGGGAATCCGATCGCGGGGTCCGGCCGGACCCAGTCCCCGCTCGCCATTGGTCCGGGGCCCCCCTCAACGCTTCCCCCAGGACCTCTGGCCGTCACCTCAGCTCCACCCACAAAGCCCCATGTCCCCTGTTTAATTACACAAGCACTCGCAGAACAGCTATGTAATTAGCTAGCTAAGCAAGCTAGGAGGCAGTCCATACTCTATAACACATGTACCTGACAAGTCACAAACCAGGGACACGCGGCAACAAGTCATCAACAAGCTCTCTTGAGAACACCAAAGTCGCTCCGTCCAGCGGACGGAGCATCCAAAAATAGCACAAACTCAGGAGTGTTCCTCTCCACGGAAATCTTTAGTAAAATGTATCTTTATTTGGTTTTTTTCTACATTTTACATTTTTAAAACATATTCCTTTTTTTTTTTTTTTAAAAGTCAAACAGGAACACAAGCACATTTAAACATAGACACTTACAAAAGTGCGAAACACAAAAACACTCAGAAAGAGAACATAAGAAAAAAAAAAACCCAATTTGCCCAACAATAATACATGTATTCAGACTGACACTCACAAGGACAATAATTATTTTAAGAATTTAGAAATGACATTTAAAAAAGTAGACTACAGTACGTGTGCTCGGGAAAGGTGTAAGGAGCGGGTGCCCCTCCTAGGGGGGTGGACTATATGATGAGTTCTTTCCAGTGGTCCACCCCCCATTTCTCTCTCGCCAGGTCCTTATTTTTCCGGAAGTCCACCAGAACGCCGTCCTGGAGGAGGTTTTGGATCCTCCTCCGGAGAGTGACCAGGTCCACTGATGTTTTTTGGTAGACCTTGATGTTTCTTGTCTCCCACAGGACCTGCCTAACGGTGTTAATGATCCCCCACTGACGCTGGAGTTCCGTGGTCTTCAGTCCCTGTCGGGGACCGTAAAGGACGCTCTCAGCCGTCAGGGAGGACCTTGGCAGCAACCTGTTATGGGAGACAGAGGAAACAACAAGGCCCCAGACCCGCCTGGCCACGGTGCACTCCCAGAACAGGTGGTGAATGTGTTCTGAGTCAGTGCAACCGTGGGGGCAGCGCTCAGTTAGGGCTAAGTGCCTGCGGTACATAAACACTCGTGTGGGGAGACACCTGTGAGCTGTCATCCAGGCAATGTCTTTTTGTTTGTTAGTAAGACATTTGTGTGTCACGTTTGCCCAGATGACATGCGGGTCCCAGGCCGGCCCTGACCTCGGGAGCGTGGCGGTCTCGTTAGTTCTTAAATGAGCCATGATGATTTTATAGCTCCATGAGGTCAGGCCGGCCCTGGGCAATCCCCTCCCGAAGGCAAAGTCCTTCAGGGCCTGATAGACATAGGGGGGGTCCCAACTACTGTACGGTATGGTGTGGTCCAGCACACCCAGGCCCATTGCCCGTAGGAAGGGGGTGGCATAGTACCTGGCAAAGGCACCAGAGGCCTTTCCCACCTTCCCGGCGTTCTGGACCAGGGCGGCCAGACCTTGCACCATAATGATTGTAACTATATCTGGGACCCCCCGCCCCCCATTCCTCTCCTCCTTGAGGAGGGTGACTCGACTCAGTTTTTCCATATTACTCCCCCAGACAAAGCGAAAGGCCAACCTAGCAATTTGCTTGCTGGTGGCCTTGTCTGGGGGAAACACCCTCCCCATGTAGAGAAGAATGGGCAGGACAATTGCCTTCAGGACGAGGATCTTACCCGCCATGGTCAGGGGCCGCGCACTCCAGCTCCGGGTTTTGTTTTGGACGTGGCGACGATTTGTGCGTGATGAAGAGAAACCCGAGCACACGTGGCCTCTCGCCGTCACCAGCCGCCGTAGGCCCTCCCGGCCCGGAGCCGCAGGCCCGGAGTTGTCCGTCGGCGCCCCCGCGCGTTATCCGCGGAAGAGGGAGGGGAGACGCAACAACAGCCCGACTGGCAGAGGGCGCAAGCGAGCCACGGACCGCTGCAAACCGGCTCGCTAGCTGACTTACTTAACCAACTCCACTTACCCAGCTAGCTGACGAAGAATGATAGAAAAAGAAAGAAAGAAAGAAAGAAAGAAAGAAAGAAAGAAAGAAAGAAAGAACACACACACACGATAAAACTATTTCTTTTATTTCAAAAAAAAAAAAAAAAAAAAAAACCCCACAAGGACTCAGCTGCTTGTCTACTCCGTGAAGAAGCAACAGCAAACAGCAAACAGCAAACAGCAAACAGCAAACAGCAAACAGCAAACAGCAAACAGCCTTTCCTTTGCACCCAAAGATAGAGGCGCACCGTTCCCGGACGTACTGCAATACCGGGTCGATGCGTGGAGCGGACGGAGCAAGCTCCTTCTCCGACTCCCAGTCCCAAAAATCCGTTTAATATGTAGTCCCCAGATAGGGGACGTATCAGATATTAAACTGATAAGAACAGATTTTTTTTTTTTTTTTTTTTTTTTTGAAAAAATTTTTTTATTCACACACCAATACAGTACTCTTTTACACAAAAACCCCCCTTTTCCCCCATTGTTTAGTTTACATGTATGTGCACAAACTCCCCTTTAGCTCTTTCCCTTCCAAACAAGCCCCATAGTGCCAAAACCCTCCATTTCCACCCCTTCCCTCTCACATGTCCCAATGTCCCAATGTCCCAAAGTCCATCTCTTCCATTCCGAAACAGAACGGGGCGCATCCCTGCCAACACAAAATCTACACAATCACATCACTAGTTTCCACCGTTCCCATGCTGCATGAAAACCCCACCGCTGCACCTCCCACTGAAAACGGCGCTGTATATCCGCTTTCACCATCTCCCCCACTCCCCTCACCGTCCACCCCCTCTTCACCTCCCCCCTCTCTCCCCGTGCCCCCCACAGCTTCTGCTTCACCAAACTAATCAATAGAAGAACCAAAAATTTCTCTCTTCCCTTCTTCCTCCGCAGGCCCTCTCCATAACCCACCCCTTCCCAACTTAAATCCCCCAAAACACTGTACATCCTCCCCATTAAACCCCAGACTTCCTGTGCAAACTTGCAACTCCAGAACACATGCCGCACAGTTTCCTCTTCCTCCCCACAACCCACCCTCGAACAACACCGGTTTCTCGTTAGTCCGTGTCTATATAGCACATCTTTGACCGGCAGTCTACCATAGGCAACAAGCCAGTTTAGATCCTTTAACCTGTTGTCCATCCCTTTTGGCTGCACAGCAGCCCAAACTTTTCTCCCCACCCCGGCCCCTGTCCCTCCAACCGGCTGCAGCTTTCCTTTTAAAGCCTTGTATAGCCTTCTATGCTGCAGTACCATTTCCTTATCCCTACATTCTACTTGTCTCCTTGCCCAGCGCCCCACCTGCACATAATGGGCAGGGGCCACCTCCCCCCTCGGCACCCTATTGTCCCACCCCACCAGGAATCTCACATACCCCGAAAACCAAAACCGAACAAAATATTGAAATTTGTGAGCCCTTTGCATTGTTAAGGCCACACACAGGTTGCAGAAAAACAACACATCCAACTTTAATGGGAGATTAGGCACATCCCTCCCCCCATCCTCTATCGTCATGTACATAATATCCCTCCTTACGTATTCATAGCCCCCCCATATAAACTTATAAACTGCCCTTGTCAGCTCTCTCCTGAGCCGTGCCGGCAGTGGAAACACATAACCCAAGTACACCAGTGTCGGCAAAATGTCTGCCTTTACCACCAGCACCTTTCCGCTAATGGTCAAGCGCCTAACCGCCCACAAGCCCAATTTGGTCTTCGCCCGAGTTACGCGCTTCTCCCAATTTCTCTCTGCGTCCTCTCTCACTTCCCCTCCAAACTCTACTCCTAAAATTTTGATCGGCCCTTCACAGACCTGTAACCCGCTCAATCCCTCCACCCTTCCTTTCAACACCCCAAAATACTTTAACCATGACTTACCTACATTCACAGAAGCTCCTGCCCCCCTTGCAAACTCCCCTATCACCTCCATCGCCCGACTAACACTCTGGTCATCTTCCATGAACAGGGTTGCATCGTCAGCGTACTGCGCGATCTTAAGCACAGCCCCTCCTGCCCCAGGAATTGGCACACCCCTGATCTCCCTGCTCCTTCTAATTGCCTCTGCCATTGGCTCCACGTACAAAACAAAAAGGAGAGGTGACAAAGGACACCCCTGCCTTACCCCTCCCCACTGCCATACCATCTCCCCAAAATATCCATTAACCCCCACCCGACTGCCCACCCCCCTGTACATGAGTTCCAACCACCGTAAAAACCCTGCACCAAAACCAAACCGTGCTAGCACACGAAACAAAAAATTATGCTGTACCCTATCAAAGGCCTTCTCCATATCCACACTGACTAAAATCAGAGGAAGACCCCGCTCCTCCACCCAACACAACACATCCCTCATCAATTGCAGGTTCCATGTTGCGGAGCGTCCCTCCACCCCACATGTTTGGTCATCCCCCACCAGAAACGGCATGGCCAACCTCAACCTCCCTGCCAACGCCCTTGCGATTACCTTATAGTCCACCCCTAGCAGTGTTATTGGCCTCCAATTTCTCAGATCCAATGCATCCCCTTTCTTGTGTAAAAGAGAAACCACTCCCTCCCGCATTGAAGGTGTTAGCTCCCCCTTATCAAAAATCTCCCCCACCACATCTAAAAAATCAGGCCCCACTAGCTCCCAGAACTTAACATAAAACTCCTTTGGAAGGCCATCTTTTCCTGGTACCTTCCCATTCTTCATTCCCCCCAGTGCCTGTTTGAGTTCCTCTAAACTAATAGGCATCTCTAAGGTTGCTTTCACCCCCTCTGGCACCTTTTCCTCTACCAACCCTATAAACCTCTCCGCTGCCTTCCCATCCACCCTCCTCTCCTCAAACAGGTCCCTATAAAATTCCGTGGCAACCCTAACCATTTCTTCAGTCCCTGTACATACCCTCCCTTCCACATTCCTTAACCCTACCATCACTCTTTTTGCCCTAGCAGCCCTCACATTTTGGAAAAAATATGCCGAACATTTTTCGTCCTTCTCATGCCTCTCCCGCTGGTGTTTGAACGCAAAAACCCGTGCCCTCTCTTCGAAGAAGGCCCTCATCTCCTCCTTCAACCTCTCTACCTTCTCCATATTAAACTCCCCCCCCATGTTCCAGGCTACATACGTCTCCTCCAACTCTCCTTGCAACCTCATAAAACGCCCCCATTCTCTCTGTCTCCTTCCCCGACAATAACTTTTTACCAGCCTTTGCGCCCGTGCCTTCATTTCCTCCCACCAGTCCATTGCAGAAGGAAAAAAAGGCTTTAATTTCACCCACCCTTTGTATGCCCGAATAAACATGTTCTGAAAAGACTTCTCCTCTAACACCTGCAAGTTCATTTTCCAGAACCCCTTCCCAAACACGGGTACATCCCATCCCAATCCTGCCACTATCCCGCTATGATCTGAGAAGAACAGTGGCACCACCTCCGTTGAGACCACCCTCTGCCCTCCAGACACGAAAACAAAATCTATTCTGCTCCTAGCCCCCCTAGAATTCCCCCATGTAAACCCTGGATCCCCTGGGCAGAAATACCGAAAGGAATCCACCAGCCCATACCGACTCACTAAATTTTTTAAAAACCCCAGACTAGAGTCTGGTGCTTCAAAAGACACATTGAAGTCTCCCCCCATCACTATTAACCTATTAACCCCCAAAAGTACCTCCATTTCTAAAAATAAATCTTTCCTCCTTGCCACCTCTGTTGGAGCATATACATTAATTAGCCTCAGTTTTATTCCTCTCCAGTCCCCATCTACCACCAACACCCTCCCCTGCACAAAGGAAAAACTATTTGCCACTAAGAACTGCCCCGACCCCAACAAAATCCCAACCCCCGATGAATGAACCCCCCCCACACTCCAAAAAGAAGCACCCTTCCCCCATTCTCCCGAAAAACGACGGCAGTCCTCCCCAGACCGCAGGTGAACTTCCTGTAAGAAGCACACTGTAAAGCCGCGCAGTGAAAGAAAATGGAAAACTCCCCCCCTTTTCACTGCATTTCTCAGCCCCCGCACATTACAGGACATCACCGTGAAATTCCCCATTACCATGAGGGATGCTAAAAGAATACCTGCCCCCCCTGCTCATGCACCCCTTCATTCTCCCACTCTCCCCACCTCATCCATAAACAGGAAAGGAACCTCATTTTGAGACCCCGGAGCCACCATGCCTTCATCGTACGCAGATGAGGACATTGGTGAAAGAAGGTCCCATTCCAAACTATCCGCGCTCCCGATCCCCACTGACCCCTCTGAGTCGGAGACAAAATCCGATGCCAGGACGGCCAGCCTCACCTTTTTTGACTTGCCCTCTTCCCTGCTCCCCTCCATAGCATCCAACGGATGTGCCTCCTCCACCTCCTCTGCCCAGTCCACCACCAGGCCCCGCTTGAGACCTGCTTCCTTCTCCAGCTCCATTGACTCAGAGGAAAACTTGCCTGCTCCCTCTGCCACCGCTTCTTCCTCCCCCACAGCTTCTGCAGTAGGGGGCGTCACAACCGCAACCACCTCCACCTTCTCACCCATCTCCTCCGTCTCCTCTTCCACCACCGAGGAGTAAAGATCCTCCACCACAGCCTCCTGGATTCCGTCCCCCTGCTTTTCCACCTTTGCTGCTGTAGAGGGCCCCTCAGGTGCTGCTTGTGCTCCCTTCTGCCCCTGTTCCGGCTCCGTACCTTGCGTTCCTGAGACCTCTCGTTCCACTCTCTCCTCACCACACGAGGGCGCCGGCTCCGACCTTGCCGCCTCTGCATACGTGCGCCGCCGATTCGGGCAGCCCCGTAACAGGTGCTCCCGACTGCCGCACAGATCACATACACGCCCCCTGGGGCAATCCCTCGCTGCATGGCCCTCTCCTCCACAAGCCGAGCAAACAAAGGACTTGCAGTCGCTTGCCATGTGCCCGTATTTTAAACATTTCCGACAATATGTTGGTAACCCAGCATACGTCAAATAACCCTGGTCAGGCCCAATCGAAAAAACAGCCGGCAGATGCCTCAGCCCCCCAAAAGCGTCCTGATCTCTTCGCAGCCTCACCAAAATTTGTCTCTTCCCACTCCAGACCCCAAAACTATTTTTAACTTTCACTTCCGGCCTCAGCACAGTACAATACCGGCCCAAAAAAAGCTCTATATCCCTCGCAGGAACGAACGGGTTGTACGTAAGGAGAGTCACCATTCTAATCTCGTTAGAAAACAAAGGCTCCAAAGTAATTCCTTCTAAATCCTGATGCGCTCTCATTTTTTTAAAATGTTCAAAAACTTCTAAACATAAATTTTCACTCTCCAAAGTAACGTCAAACAGGCCTCTTTTTTGGAAATCTTGGACGCAGAACATTCTTCCTACCTCCACCTTGAACAGGTCACGAAACAACCGGATGATGACATAGCGCAGGTCCACTTTCTCTCTATAGGGGATGTCCACGCATATCCTGAGTGTGTTTTTTCGTCCCACTCCACTTCTTGAAACTCCCGGCACGGGATCCGCCATGGTTTCCGTCGCCGTCGCCGTCGCCTCGATCGCTATCCTATCGCTATCTAAAGTGAAAATCTCTTGATAAGAACAGATTTTTTTTTTTTTTTTTTTTTTTTTTTTGAAAATTTTTATTGTATCATGACAAGTTTACATCCACTTTTAACTTTTCATACCTTTGGGTCTACCTCTCTGTGCCATACAAAAATACAAAACAGTTTTTGGCAAGACCCAATAAAAACAATAAATAACAATAAATAATCCCTTATTTTTCCCCTCCCCAAGGACCAGCCTTTATTAAAACCTAAAAACCCGCATCGGTAAAACCAAACAATCCCTCCCTTCTTTTCAATCCCACCCGCCTCCACCACAATATTTGTGCAGAACGGGTGTGCGTCCTTACCAAGCCAACTCCACCCTTCCCGCTCCTCCCACACAAAGATCCAGTCCATTTCTTCCGTCAGTCCATGCCCCATATCCGCCATGCTGCAGTGCCCCACGCAGCGCAGGCCCGCTCTCTCCCCCACCGCCAGCAGTCCCGCCGCATGTAGACTCGGACGAAGCCCGCCGTCATCTGCCATGTGGCCCTTGGCGACAAAACGCGCCTCTCCAGGGTCGCCAGCAATCTTACGACCCACAGCGCCTCCCGGGCACAGTTCAAAGTCAACCATGCCCGCCTCCATTTTGCGGTGCCCAGCCGTTGACTCCCGCTGCCGCCGTTCAGGACCCATTCACAGTCCACCCCACCACCCAGCGCCTGCTGGATCTGAGGGAGGGCCACTGTCCAGAAATCTCTGACAAAGCTGCAGTCCAGCAGCATGTGCCGCACCGTTTCTACCTGGGAGCAGCCATCCCTGGGGCACTGCGCTGTTACCGGCAGACGCCGAGCGTGCATCACTGCACGCACAGGCAGGACTCCTTGGGCCGTCCACCACGCTAGATCTTTGTGTCGGTTGAGCAGATCGGTGTGGGTCACTGCCGCCCAAACGTCCGTGGCTTGGCCTAGTGCCATCCCGCGCACTGGACACACTGGGTCCCCATCCTGCACAAAGGACAAAATTTTCCGGTGGTCAGTTAAAACCCCACCCCCCGCCCCCTCCAAACAATGTTTTTTTAAAAAGGCTTGAATGGGCCTATAAAAATCAGGCATTTAAAAGGCCACAGGCACCGTTAAAGGCACTCTCAAGAGGCCCAACCGCCTCATGTACCCCCCCATAAAAAACCGTACTAAAAACGAGGCCTTGTTTTCCCCCCTCACACACAACCCCACATGCAACGCAACAAACTGACACAAAAGGGCACGGTAAAAGTCCGGGACCCCCCTCCCCCCTTTCTTTGGCTCCCTGTGCACCCATTCCCTTTTCAGCCTCTCCCAACCACCCCCCCACAGAAACTGAAAAACAACACGTTCCAAACGGGACAACACCAGACGCGACGGGACAAACACCACTCCAATAAACAATAACAGGGGCAAGATCACCGCTTTGATCACAAGGATCTTCCCCTCCATCGTCAGGCTTCTCAGCCTCCAGAAGCTGATCTTTCGCTCCACCTTTTCCACCACGCCCTCCCAGTTCCCTTCCCCCAAGCCCCGGGAGTCAAAATTTACTCCCAAAACCCGCATGCCCCCCCTTCCCTCCACCAGGGGGAGCTCCTGGCGCTCCCTCTCTGACCAGTCCCCAAAGAGTCTGACCTCAGTCTTCTCCCTATTCAGCCTAGCCCCTGATGCTAGGCCGAAACCTTCTGTAAGCCCTACCGCCCTTTTCACAGCACTACTGTTCGTACACAGGAGAGTCACATCATCCATGTACAGGATACACCTGGCCTCCCTCCCCCCACTCCCCGGGATCTTTAGTCCCGAAATCCAGGCATCCTTTCTCAGGACCTGTGCCAGTGGTTCAATGCAGCAAACAAACAGGAGTGGGGATAACGGACACCCCTGGCGGACACCGCAGCTCAAATTCACTGCCTCCGTTTGGTACCCATTAACCAGAAAACTGCTCTGCACCCCCGCATATAGCAGTCCCACCCGTGCTATAAACCCGGCCGGAAATCCCATCTTTTGCAGCACGCAGAACATGTACTGGTGCGAGACCCGATCGTAGGCTTTTTCAAAATCTAGATTTACGACCGCCAATTTCAACTGTCTGTCTCTCGCAAAACAGATAGCGTCCCTCACCAATATCAGGCTGTCCGTGATCCTCCTCCCTGGCACGGCACAGGCCTGATCCGGGTGTATCACTTCCCCTAGGACAGCTTTCATGCGTAACGCTAAAACCTTGCTAAACAGCTTGCAATTGAAATTGAGCAACGTTATAGGTCGCCAATTCCCGATGCAAGCTGCGTCGCCCTTCTTATAAATGAGTGTCACCACCCCTTCTCTAAAACTATCGGGCATCTGCTGCCGTCCCTCAAACTCTTTAAAAACTGTATTTAAATCTGGTCCTACCATCTCCCAGAATTTAGAGTAAAATTCCACGGGCAACCCGTCCTGCCCAGGGGACTTCCCCCTCTTAAAAGTCTGTAGCGCCCCCGTCAGGTCGGCGAGACTAAATTCAGCCTCCAGAGCTGCTCCATCCTGGATCTTCCGGTCCAACAGACCCAACAGCTCCTCCATCACCTGGCCATCCACCACCTTCTCCCTGAACAAGTCAGCGTAAAAATCTTCTACAATTTTTATTTGCCCCTCAGTCTCCCTTACGACTCCCCCATCCCTGTCCTGGAGGCCTTTGAAGAGTGCCCCCTTAGCCATCACTTTTTAAAAAAATATCGCGAGCAGGTCTCCCCCTCCTCCACCTCGCGCTCCCTACACCTAAAAATAACCTCCCTGCTCCTGACAAAAGCCAGTGTAGCCATTTCCTGTCTTACACTCTCCAGTTCCTCTCTAAACTCAAAACCCTGCTGGACTAACAGGGTGTATCTGTTTAGACGCCTCTGCAGGCCCCCCAAAACCCTCCTCTCCCTTGCCCTTCTCTCCTTCCCTGCAGTGACGAAAAAAAGCTTTATTTTCTTTTTCGTCTCCTCCCACCACTCCGCTCTAGAGCCAAAAAGGTCCTGTAGTGACTGCCACTGCCCATATTTCTCCCTAAAATTTCTCACTACCCTCTCCTCTTCCAACAGGGAGCAGTTTAGCTTCCACACCCCCCTTCCCACCCCTAAACCCCCCTTTAAAACCAGGGAGCCTAAAAGTAAGGAGTGGTCCGTAAAAAAAACAGGCGTCAGCGTCACCGCTTCTGCCTCACACTCCCGCACAAACATAAAGTCAATGCGTGATGACTTTAGGCCATCCGGGCTATTCCAGGTAAACCCTGGAAGAGCCGGATGTACCGATTTAAAAACATCCCTCAGTTTAAAATCAATGACCATATTCCTTACCTGCAAGGAGGTCTTATCTAGCCGGAACCCCTGTCCCGTTCCTCTTCTGCCTTCTCTCTCAATAATACAATTAAAATCCCCCACAAACAAAACTGGTGCTCTCCCCAGCAGGTATGGGGCCACTTCCTGGAAAAGATCCCATCTATCCTGCTTCCACGCTGGAGCATAAACGTTTACCGCCCGAAACGTTATGCCGCAAAAGCTAAAAGTGACAGACAGTGCTCTCCCTGGCCTCACCACTGTGTACTCCTTCACCACCACCCTGCTGTTGTGCACAAGTACCCCAACCCCGTCAGCCCTGTTGGCCTCAGACCCGCTCCAAATGGAGGGCCCATGCGGCCACCTCTCCTCCCACTCCCTGTAGGAGGAGCGGAAGGGTAGGCCACACTCCTGCAGGAACAGCACGTCTGCATCCACTGAAGCCAAATATGCCATCACTGCCTGCGCCCTCACCGGCGTCTTGATGCTGCGCACATTCAATGTTGCTATTTTTATTGGTATTTTAGTAGCCATGATTTGAAGAAAGGAAAACCTCAAAGGGGACCATCAAAAACAAAACCCACACTATGCATACTCTACTTTTCCAAGCGCGTTATTCCACTCGTTTGGGCGGTTTACCCACCCCGTCCGCCTCGAGCTGGAGAATGTCCGGTTCATTCATGTCCTCCACATATGGCCACTCATTTGGCGGCATCTCAGGGTACAGCGGGGAGGACCCCCCCGACCCACTATCTGAGAGGTTTCCTAAAAACCCCCATCCTGCCCCTGCTCTGCCCTTCTTACTCTCTCCCTCCTCCTCTGGCTCCAAAACCTCTGCCGACCTTTTTAACGAGGCCACATCCTGCTCCATCTCCTCCACTCCCATATCCATTCCGGAGCCCACAGTGACCATAGAGGAGGACTCAGAGTCTGACTCTCCCCCTGAGGTCTCTGCCACTGTCACTACACTACCGCCTCCCATAGGGGGCGCCAAGTCCACACCTCCCTCCTTTTCTGCCTGACCCTGGGCCTGCATCTGGCTCTTCCCTCCCACCCTAGCTCCCTCTCTCTTCCCCCCCCCAGCCTCCGTCCGGCCTACCCCACTGCCCTCACCCTCAGCAGTCATACCTACCTCTCCGCTCCCTTCCCCTGCCTTCTCTCCCTGCGGGGCTCCAAACCCCTCTTCCCCCTGCTTCTCCTCATTTTCCTTCACTCCCTCCTCCGCTCCAGCTCCCTGATCTGCTCTGGGATCCTGCTCTCTCCCAGCTCCCTGCTCCCTCTCATTTTCCTGATCCGCTCCGGGATCCCGTTCTCTCCCCGCTCCCTGCTCCCTCTCAGTTTCCTGATCCGCTCCGGGATCCTGCTCTCTCCCAGCTCCCTCCTGAGATCCCTGCCCCTCCCCCCTTTTCTCCACTCCCTCCTGATCTCCCTGCACCTCGCCTTCCTCCTGGCCGCTGGGCCCAGCAGATGGCCTCCCTCTCTTTGCCCGATTCGCAAAGGAATCCGGGCAGTCACGGAACAAATGCGCATTTGACCAACACAAATTGCATTTTCTTCCATTCGGGCATCCCGCCGCCCAGTGCCCCACCTCCTTGCATTTCGCACACACAATCACCTTGCATGCCTCAGCCAGGTGTCCATAGGCCCCGCACCGCCTACACAACTTAGGCTGGCCTTGATAATAAATGAGGCCACGGTTTTCCCCCAAATCAATGATTGAGGGCAGGTGGCGCAGACCTGCGTAGCCCTTCGGGTCATTTAGCAATTTCACCGGTACTCTCCATGCACATGTCCATATCCCGTCTACATCTAACACTTTCTGCGGTGGCCCCCGCACCAGACAAAATCGACTCAACCACGTCACAATGTCGGCCTCCTCCACCGTTTCGTTGTACAGTCTAACAATGATTGTCTTAACGGTATCATCGGTCAGCTTTTCGATGTTAAACATAGACAGCTTCTCACTTACCTTCTCCACTTTGTTCCACAAAGAAGCCAACAACGGAGCCGCCCGAAAGCTCACGTCAAATCCCTTCAGCTGGGGCAGATTTACAATACAGTTGATCTCCGCTGGGGTAAAACCCAGGAGATCCCTCAGAATCTTCCTGGAGAAGTCCAGCCGAGACAGCTCAAACAATCTCCCCTCCTTTTCCCGGAACAGGAACCTTGCACAGCAATGCCTCCTGGAGCCAACCCTGGCAGCAGACATCCTGTGGATTTCTATCAACTTTGAAAATCCAAAAGAAAAAGCAGGTTATTTAATACAAAAAGAAATAAATTTTATTGGGTGCCCCGAAGGGCCTTACCCCCGCTAACCGATGTTCACCACCTCCTTCTCCAGCAACTCAAAAACACCTGCAGAGACAAAAATCAATACAATAAGTCAATATGCACAATAAACCAAAGGTTATGAATCAGTATCAAATACCAAAATGGACCGCCGATCTTAGCCAAAAGGCCGAGAAGCGATGGCCTGAAAATTGGCCACAGCTGGCCGCCGCCGCCCAGGGGGCCGGGAATCCGATCGCGGGGTCCGGCCGGACCCAGTCCCCGCTCGCCATTGGTCCGGGGCCCCCCTCAACGCTTCCCCCGGGACCTCTGGCCGTCACCTCAGCTCCACCCACAAAGCCCCACGTCCCCTGTTTAATTACACAAGCACTCGCAGAACAGCTATGTAATTAGCTAGCTAAGCAAGCTAGGAGGCAGTCCATACTCTATAACACATGTACCTGACAAGTCACAAACCAGGGACACGCGGCAACAAGTCATCAACAAGCTCTCTTGAGACCACCAAAGTCGCCCCGTCCGGCGGACGGAGCATCCAAAAATAGCACAAACTCAGGAGTGTTCCTCTCCACGGAAATCTTTAGTAAAAGGCGAAAGATTTGTGCCTGATGAAGAGAAACCCGAGCACACGTGGCCTCTCGCCGTCACCAGCCGCCATAGGCCCTCCCGGCCCGGAGCCGCAGGCCCGGAGTTGTCCGTCGGCGCCCCCGCGCGTTCTCTGCGGAAGAGGGAGGGGAGACGCAATAACAGCCCGACTGGCAGAGGGCGCAAGCGAGCCACGGACCGCTGCAAACCGGCTCGCTAGCTGACTTACTTAACCAACTCCACTTACCCAGCTAGCTGACGAAGAATGATAGAAAAAGAAAGAAAGAAAGAAAGAAAGAAAGACACACACACAATAAAACTATTTCTTTTATTTCAAAAAAAAAAAAAAAAAAAAAAAAAAAAAAACCCCACAAGGACTCAGTTAATTGTCTACTCCATGAAGAAGCAACAGCAAACAGCAAACAGCAAACAGCAAACAGCAAACAGCAAACAGCCTTTCCTTTGCACCCAAAGATAGAGGCGCACCGTTCCCGGACGTACTGCAATACCGGGTCGATGCGTGGAGCGGACGGAGCAAGCTCCTTCTCCGACTCCCAGTCCCAAAAATCCGTTTAATATGTAGTCCCCAGATAGGGGACGTATCAGATATTAAACTGATAAGAACAGATTTTTTTTTATTTTATTTATTTATTTTTTTTTTAAAACCCACAATACATACATCACAAACATTACGCACATACACCTACGATGTCTACATCCAAGTACATTTGAATTTACAAGCACCTATTTACATACATTTTCAGCCTCACACTCCAACAGCCGCATCGAAACAATAATAAACTGGCCCCACCTAATGGCCCCCTTTCGGCCTGCCTCCACAAACATCAATATATTTTTATTTTTATTATTTAAACCCTATACACCAAGACATCAAACCTTTCTCAGTACAATCACCCCGCAATTCTACTACTTCCACAACACAGAATAAATCATAAACTGCCTACCCATACAGGTCCTTCCACCTTTCCTTTGCTTGGTGGTACCCCAAGGACACCTCCTCCCATTGCCTCCTTCTTCCCAACTCTCCTCTTACCCTCCCAACCACCCTTTTATACCCCCACTTGATATTATGCCTCACTAGGAGACCCCTTGCCTCCCACAAACCATACTTTGTAAGGCTTACCACCAGCCACCACAAAAACCTTTTCCTCCCTTTCACCCCCTTCAAATCCTTCCCCAAGGTTATACCCTCATAACTGAGTCCCCTTATCAAATCAAAAAACAAACCCACCTCCTTCCATACCCTTTGGGCAAACGTGCATTCCCAAAAAACATGTCTGACTGTCTCGTCAGCCATGCATGTGTCCCTTGGACAGTACTTGTTCCGTGTGAGGGAGTGTCCTGTAAAGGATCTCCCTCACCGGCAGACGCTTGTACCATCAACCAGTTCAGGTCCTTCAGGTTGTTTTCCAGGCCTTTCATCTGCACCCCCCTCCATGTCTCCTCTGCCACCCCCCATATCCTAACCCTCCCCAACTTCTCCACCAAGGCCCTATACAGTGCCCTATGGCTCAGGCACAAATCCCCGTCCTTGCACTCCGGGAATCGTTTTGCCCACTGCACCACCTGCTGGTACTGCTGCGGCAGCCCCTCCGCTCTGGGGAACCTGTTGTCCCAACCCCTAGTGCCTCAATGCCATCCCTGCCCACAGCCTCAGAAAGAAGTAGGCCGCATGCGCAGTAGGCCTCGCCATCTCCCTGCACATGGACACATACGCCATGACGTCGAGCTTCAGCGGGATGTTCGGCACCCCCTTTCCCCCTTTCTCAACCGCCTGCATCATAAGCTCCCTGGTTATATATTCATATCCTCCCCATATGAATTTAAAAACCATTCCCTGCACAACGCTCCTCAGCCTAGGAGGCAGAGGGAACACCTGCGCTACATAGATTAGTGCAGGTAGCACCTCTGCTTTGAGCACCAAGATCTTCCCGGTGACGCTCAACCGCCTTACCTTCCACAGACCCAGTCTTCCTTTCACCTTCCTTATCCTGTCCAGCCAGTTCTCTTCCGCATCCCTCTCACCTCCGAATCCCACCCCTAAAATTTTTATCGGCCCCTCTGCACAGGCCAACCCGCACATATTCTCCCTCCTCCCCTCCCATCTTCCAAAGAATTTTATATTTGACTTACCTATGTTCAGTTTGGACCCTGACGCCCTCGAGAACCTCTCCACCATTTCCAGCGCCCTCTCTACACTCCTCTCACAGCTCAGTATGAGGGTGGTGTCGTCGGCGTATTGGGCCAACTTCACCACCCTCCCCCCCCCCCCTCCTGGCAAGACCAACCCTCGTATGGCCCTATCCCCCCTTATAGCGGCCGCTAGCGGCTCAATGTACATCACGTACAGCAGTGGTGACATCGGGCAGCCCTGCCACACGCCTGACCCCTGGAGCACCATCGCACTAAGGTGCCCGTTGATGTTCACCCTGCTCCCCACCCCTGCATACATTACCTTTACCCACCCCCTAAATCGTGGCCCAAAAACCCATCCTCTCCAGTACTTTAAACAAAAAATCATGTGACACCCTGTCGAATGCTTTCTCCTGGTCCAGGCCCACCAGCACGAGCGGCAGACTCCTGTCGCGTGCCCAGCTGATGGCGTCCTGGACCAGGCGAAGGCTCCAATGCAGCTGACGGCCCTCACGCCACAGGTCTGGTCCCAATGGACTACATGCGTCAACGCTGCCTTCATGCGCCTAGTTAAGACCTTTGCTATTGCCTTGTAGTCTACGCATAAAAGCGTGACCGGCCGCCAGTTCCTGAGGTCCTCCATGTCCCCCTTCTTAAATAGGAGAGAGATTACCCCCTCCCGCATAGAGTCCCCTAGCCTCCCCTCCTCAAACATCTCCCTAGCCACCTCTAACAGGTCCCCACCCACCAACTCCCAGAACACTCTATAAAATTCTGCTGGGAGCCCGTCCACCCCTGGCACCTTACCTGTCTTCAGGCTGAACATAGCCTCCCTACACTCCTCTAGCGAGATGTCCTTCTCTAACTCCTCCCTCACCCTCCCCGGCACCCCCCCCTCCAACCTCCCCAAGAAAAAATTCCCCTCCCTAAGATCCACCTCCCTTCTCCCAAACAAATCCTTATAGAAGCTCACCGCCACCTCTACCATCTCCCCTGGCCCAGTTTTTAGTACCCCATCTGCCCCCTTTAGTCCCCTCACCACCTTCCTCCTCCTGCGTTTCTTAATGGAGCCAAAAAAATATGCGCTGCATGTTTCATTTTTTTCCATATACTCTCCCCTCGATAACCATAAAAATCTCTTGGCCCTCCCCTCAAACACCCTCCTCAGACGCTCTTGTAGGTCCGAGTAGCCCTGCCAGGATCTATCCCCTTTTAAATTTCCACTCACAAAAAACTCCTCCAACTCTTTTTGTAACGAAAAAAACTCACCTCTTTCCCTCCTGGCTTTGGCCTTGCAGTAGTTCACTGCCACCCTTTTGGTGTTCCCCTTCACCCATTCCCACCACTCCCGCCCAGAGCCAAACATCTGCCTCATGTCCCTCCATCCCCCATAGGCCTCCCTATATCCCTCTACAAAATCCTTCTCCCTCAACACGCTCACATTCAGCTTCCAGAAACCCCTCCCGAAAGCCGGCACTCCCATCCCCAGCTTACTTCTCACCCAGTGATGGTCCGAAAACCACACTGGGGAGATCTCCGAGGCTGCCACCACTATGTTCTGTGGAGCGAATATAAAATCAATCCTGCTGGTCACTCCCCTTGAGTTCCCCCAGGTTGCCCCTCCCCCCCCCCCGGATTGGCTTTTTTAAAAGTGTCCTGCAAAGAAAAATTGTTCACCATCTTACACAGGTGACCCAAACTAAAGTCCCCTGTGCCCTCAAAAGAAACATTGAAATCCCCACCCACCACCAGGACCCTATTTGTGAGGCAGACGGCCTCCATGTCCCCAAACACCTCCCTCCTCCCCGGTGCGTACACACATAGCAGCCTGAGCTGCAGCCCTTTCCAGTCTGCATCCACTGCTAATACCCTCCCCTGCACTACCGAATAAACCTCTCCAATACAAAAATCCCACCCCTTAAACAAAATCCCTACCCCCGAGGAATGCACCCCCCCCACTCCCCATCTAGACTCCCCCCTTTGTCCACTCCCCTGAAAACCTTTCAGAGTCTTCCCTGTCCCTTAAATGGGCCTCTTGCACAAAACACACGTCAAAATTAACTGTGGCTAGATACGTAAATACGGCTCTTCTTTTCTTACTGTCCTGTAACCCCCTCACATTTACAGTAAGCACCGTTAAGTAATTTTCAGCCTTTGTCATTTAATGAAACGAGAAAAGAAAGCCCCCCAAATTAAAACCACGGTCTGACTTCTGAGGGCACAGTCCCAGCCTCCTCTTCCCCTACCCCCGCACCGACCTCCGCCTCGTCCAAAGACACATAGGCAGAGGCGTTCGGAGACGTAGGAGGGCTATAGCTATGCTCGTCGCTGACTGGAGAAGTTAGCAATGCTACCTCTCCCCCGCTGTATGCTCCCTCCTCCCCACCCTCCCCCCTAGCTAAGCCCCCTCCTTCCTCACCAGCCTCCGTTCTGGAAGGTCCCGTCTCCTCACTGTCCCCCCACCTCAGTGGGGAGAAGCGGTTCTTCAGGGCCACAGTCCCTGAAGGTGGAAGTCCTGAATACGGCCCCGACACTGCAGGTGACCCCTGCGGTTCCTCTGCCTTCCTCAGGGCCTTCCGCCGTCGCTTCCCCTTCGCCACCTTGCCGTCCGCCTCTCCCTCAGCGGAGCTCTCCTCGGACCCCGCGCTTTTCTGCACCCGCTGCCTCCTGGCTGACTGGCACATGACACCCTCCATCTCCTCCTCGCCCACCCCCACTCCCTCAGCGCCACCAGCCTGCTCCGCCTTGCCGCCACCTTTCTCCCCCCCCACTGGTGCCCCCTCTGTTACTGGAGGAACCACTTCCACAGCCGCCCCCGCCTTCTCTCCGTCCCCCTGCTCCACTCTCTGCTGTGCAGGGACCACTTCCTGACGGTCAGGATGTTCGTGAGCATCGTCAGGACGGCCCCTCCCAGCAGCCGCACTCGCGTACGTCCTCGTCTTCGTCATTGTCGTCCCCGGGCAGGCGTTGAAAAGGTGCCCCTCCGCTCCACAGCCATGACATCTCTTCGGGTCTGGGCAGGCCATGACAGTGTGCCCGCTCTTCCCACAGTTCCTGCATTCTATCTGTGAGCAATTCTCAGCCACATGCCCAAACCGCCTGCACTGCCTGCAGAACAGCGGCTGCCCTGAGTAATAAAGATACCCACGGTCAGCCCCTATGGTGAAATAAGCCGGCGGATGCAGAAGCCCGTCATGGCCCCCTGGATCCTCCTTCAGGAAAACCCGGAACTGGCGCTTTCCGTTCCAGATCCCGAAACCATCCCTCAGCCATCTTGCTCCCACCAGCACTTGCCCGTACCTTGAGAGGAAGAAGCCGAGCTTCTCATCCCCAACGTAGGGATTGTAAGTATGGATCGTGATGATCTTGTAGTTCCTCCTTTCCAACGAGGACACAGCGAACAGCACCAGTGGCTCTTCCATCTGCTTTTCCAAGCACCTCCTGTAGGTTTCTTCAAACGCTGCCGCCGAAATGAAGGTGAGGTCGAAAGCCCTGGCCGCCATATTCTGTTGTAAGCAGAACACAGCTCCAGGATCACCTTCAAAACGTCGATCAGCACCCCCTTGGTAAACTCTCCTCGTTCCATCATCTTGCCTCTTTCAGCAGTCCAGGTGAATCGGATTGTATTCCGCAGCCCAGCTCCAGCTGGCTGAAACGGCGTCCTCTTCTGAGCCATTGTAGATCGCAGTCTTCAGGTAATGCACCATCCAAATCCTAGCCAAAAGGCCGAGAAGCGATGGCCTGAAAATTGGCCACAGCTGGCCGCCGCCGCCCAGGGGGCCGGGAATCCGATCGCGGGGTCCGGCCGGACCCAGTCCCCGCTCGCCATTGGTCCGGGGCCCCCCTCAACGCTTCCCCCGGGACCTCTGGCCGTCACCTCAGCTCCACCCACAAAGCCCCACGTCCCCTGTTTAATTACACAAGCACTCGCAGAACAGCTATGTAATTAGCTAGCTAAGCAAGCTAGGAGGCAGTCCATACTCTATAACACATGTACCTGACAAGTCACAAACCAGGGACACGCGGCAACAAGTCATCAACAAGCTCTCTTGAGAACACCAAAGTCGCCCCGTCCGGCGGACGGAGCATCCAAAAATAGCACAAACTCAGGAGTGTTCCTCTCCACGGAAATCTTTAGTAAAAGGCGAAAGATTTGTGCGTGATGAAGAGAAACCCGAGCACACGTGGCCTCTCGCCGTCACCAGCCGCCGTAGGCCCTCCCGGCCCGGAGCCGCAGGCCCGGAGTTGTCCGTCGGCGCCCCCGCGCGTTATCCGCGGAAGAGGGAGGGGAGACGCAATAACAGCCCGACTGGCAGAGGGCGCAAGCGAGCCACGGACCGCTGCAAACCGGCTCGCTAGCTGACTTACTTACCAACTCCACTTACCCAGCTAGCTGACGAAGAATGATAGAAAAAAAAGAAAGAAAGAAAGAAAGAAAGACACACACACACGATAAAACTTTCTTTTATTTCAAAAAAAAAAAAAAAAAAAAAAACCCACAAGGACAAGGACTCAGTTAATTGTCTACTCCATGAAGAAGAAGCAACAGCAACAGCAAACAGCAAACAGCAAACAGCCTTTCCTTTGCACCCAAAGATAGAGGCGCACCGTTCCCGGACGTACTGCAATACCGGGTCGATGCGTGGAGCGGACGGAGCAAGCTCCTTCTCCGACTCCCAGTCCCAAAAATCCGTTTAATATGTAGTCCCCAGATAGGGGACGTATCAGATATTAAACTGATAAGAACAGATTTTTTTTTTTTTTTTTTTTTCTATACAAAGAAATATCAGTGGCTAAACAAAAACCCGCTCTAACCCTCCCCATTTCTCCTGCACCCACTCCCAGCCCCTCACTACCCCATCCACCCTTATTCTTTCTGCTACCCTCCCCTGGAACTTATAGAACAGCTGGAGAGGCGTCATCACCCTCACCAGCCTCTTCGCTACCTCCCTCCTGTCCTCCCACAACACCCACTTCCCATACCCCAACACGTCCCACACCAACTGTGCCTTGGCTGAGCCCAAACCCTTCATATTCCTCCTGTAGAGGAGCTCCTCTCCCCCTACCTTCCAGCCCAGCCCAGCCCACTGCAATCGCCCCTGCACCAGGCCCCAAAAAGCCCTGGCAAAGGCACAAGCCCAAAAAGCGTGCATCACTGTCTCGGTGCCCCCACACCCCCTAGGGCAGAGCGAGCTCTGAGAACACCCATGCCTGTGGAGCACCTCTCTCACTGGCAGTCTCCCTAAAGCACACCGCCAATGGATATCTTTCACCACACCCGGAGCCCTTCCACTACTCACCATGCCCCAGTCTATCCCCAGAGGTACCACGCTCGGAGCAACAGCCTGACGTGCCACCACTGCTTTGTACCACTCCCTGTGATTCAGCACCACCTCCTTCACCACCAAAGCCGGATTTCTTTTCAGTGCTAGCATCACCGCCTTATAAGCTGGGGTCATCTGCTCCGCCCTGGGCACTACATGCGACAAAGGTGTTAGCTGCCTCAGCGCAAAAGACAAGTACAGCCGCACGAAGTAGAAACACTTGTGCGGCACCTTCTCTAGAAGGCACTTGCATGCCATGCTGCTGTACAAAATCTCCAGCTTCAACGGCAGTCTAATGACTTCACGCCCCCCTTTAGCCACCGGCATGTACATAAGCTCCCGGCTCACATACTCGTATCTCCCTCCCCACAGGAACTGAAACAGAGTCCTGGTGAGAGCCAGCCTTACCCGAGCCGGAGCCGGGAATACGTACCCCAGATGCAGCACTAAAGGCAACAAAGCTACCTTAACTGCCATCACCCTCGCCGATAACGACAATTGGCGCTGTGCCCACCTCCCCAGGCACATGCGCACCATGGCCAACTTCGCCTCCCAATTCTTCTCCGCACTATTCTCTGCAAAAAATTTCACACCCAGTACTTTCAAACCATCCTCACATTGTGCAAACCCACCACCATCACCTGTACCCTCACTCCATTTCCCGCAATAAAAAACCGACGACTTGTTTAAATTCACCTTTGACCCAGTGCCTGATGTGTACACTTCGATCAGGGCTCGTACACGCCTCAAAGAGGCCTGCGAAGATGCAAAAATGGTTGTATCGTCTGCGTACTGCAGTATCTTGAGTCTCTCCCCCGCAGCCCCGGGAATCAGCACCCCATCCACCCCTGCGTCCTGCCTCACTAATTCCCCAAAAGGCTCTATAGCCAATACGTAGAGCAGCGGTGACAAGGGACACCCCTGCCGCACCCCCCCGGCCTGCATCACCGCCCTGCTGAGATGCCCATTGATCCTGATGCAACTGTGCGCGCCCATTGTACAATGTGCGCAGCCATCCACAGAACACACTGCCAAATCCCATCCTCTCTAGCACCCGGAAGAGGAAGTGATGCTGGACCTGGTCAAAGGCCTTCTCCTGGTCCACACTGACCAAGGCTAAAGGCAGGTTTCTATCCTTGACCCAGTCCAGCATGTCCCGAACCAGCATCAAATTCCAGGTGAGGGATCGCTCAGGAACTCCACAGGTCTGGTCCCTACTTACCAAGGAGCTCATTACCTTTTTCACCCTGTTCGTTAGCACTTTTGCCATTACCTTATAATCACTGTTTAAAAGGGTTAAAGGTCGCCAATTTTTCAAGTCTGTTTTATCCCCCGCCTTATGCAACAGCACTACCACGCCCTTCCTCATCGAAGCGGACATTGCCCCCATTTCCAACGAAGCTCTATACACCTCTACCAGGTCTGCCCCCAGCACCTCCCAGAAGGCCTTATAAAACTCCACTGGGTGCCCATCTGACCCAGACGCTCGCCCCTCTTTCATTGACCTCAAGGCTTCCCATACCTCATCCCCAGACAACGGAGAGTCAAGCTCCCTCCCCTCCTCCTCACTCAGTCTGCTGGTTATTGCCCTAAGACAGGCCTCCTGGGCTTCCAAATCGCATGCCCTCAAACTAAAAAGGTCTGAGTAGTAGGCCTCCGCCGCCCTCAGCATAGGCTGCATATCAGTGACCAAACCATTATCCACCTTCAACCCCTTTATCACTGCGGCACTGCGCTTAGCCTTCATGGCCTGGAAGAAATACGAAGAGGGTTTCTCCCCCTCCTCCATTTCTCTCACCCTGGCCTGAAAAGCAACCGTCCTGGCCCTCCTTTCCAGCAGCTCCCTCAACCGGTATTTAATCCCATCATACGTTGCCAAATCCACATCCCCTCCAGCATTAAGCCGGCCATGTAGATAGGCCAGTGAGCTTTCCCATTTGTGTACCTCCGCCCTCTCTCTCCTCCTCACTTTGCTGGCGAACCTCCTGCAAAACGCCCCAAACCTGATCTTTGCGGCATCCCACCACTCCCCAACCGAGTGGTAGAAAGGCCGCAGAGCCTTAACTGCCTTATAAAAGTTCCTAAAAGCCTGCTTGAACCCTTCCATGGCCAGCAGCTCCACATTCAGTCTCCAATACCCTGGGCCCCATCTCTGACCATCCACCTGAAGAGTGAGCTTTAGCATATCGTGATCTGAAAACCACAAGGGGAGAACAGCACATCCCAACCCCTTCAGCTCCTTGCCGACAAAAAGGTAGTCTAAGCGACTAGCTGCACCTCTGGAATTGTGCCATGTGGCAACATCCCCCCTGGGTTCATCTCTCGATATGCATCAGCCAGACTAAAATCAGCCACGACCTCCGCCAGCGCCCTGGTGGAATAATCCACAGTCCCAGCACCCCCGCCCTGAGCACCAGCACCAGCCACCCGATCTAAAGACGTGTTGAAGTCCCCCCCTAAGATTATAGATCTGGTTGTCGTCAAGAGCCCAGGCAACGTCCTGAATATCTCCAGCCTCTCCCCTTTTTTTGCAGGCCCATACATATTTATTACCCTAAATTTTGTTGATTGTAAACAAAAATCCACCAAAATCACCCTCCCTGCCACAACTCCCACCACATCATCAATTCCAAAAGAGCTCCCCATAAACATAATCCCGACACCACTGGAGTGCACGCTCCCCACTGACCACGCTGAAGGTCCCCAGACCCACTCCTCAGAAAACTTTTGGGCATCCCCCTCATCCTTCAGGTGCACCTCCTGCAATAAGAATATGTCTGCCCTCATTGTGACCAGAGAGGAAAATACAGCGGCTCTCTTGACCGGGTCTCTAAGCCCGCGAACATTCGCAGTCACCACTGTAACCTGCATAGTTGTTTTTGTTAATACAGCCATAACCGCTTAAACCCCAGCCCCCGCTCCGCTTTCACCATCTACCGCACAACGAGTATCATCCTTATTGCCCCCCTCCTCCCTTTTGCCCCCCTCCCCCTCTTCTCCCCTCTCCCCCCCCCCCCCCAAAACCATCCCCATGGTCTCCACCAAAGCCTCTACCTCTCCCCCCTCTAACCATGAAGATGGAGATCCCATCTCCATCTGCATGACCTCATCCAAGTATGTAGTATCCATAGACTCTCCCTGAGGGCTCGCCAGCACCTCAAACCGGTTCCCCAGAGTCACCCGATCGCCCGTCTTCACCTCCAACCTCCACGACCAAACATCCGGACATACCCCCTCGCACCAGTCACGTTATGACTCGGCACTGAAGCAGGGCTAACCCCATCCTCAGCAGCCACCACAGAACCCGGAACAGAACCCGGATCAGAGCCAGCCCCCACAGCAACAGCTGCAGACTGTTCAGCAACTGGGACCAGAGAAGAAGCCGGAGCCGGAACCCGTGATGAAGGCGAGGCCTCTGTCAAAGTCAATACCGTGCCCACACTTGATCTTAGCCAAAAGGCCGAGAAGCGATGGCCTGAAAATTGGCCACAGCTGGCCGCCGCCGCCCAGGGGGCCGGGAATCCGATCGCGGGGTCCGGCCGGACCCAGTCCCCGCTCGCCATTGGTCCGGGGCCCCCCTCAACGCTTCCCCCGGGACCTCTGGCCGTCACCTCAGCTCCACCCACAAAGCCCCACGTCCCCTGTTTAATTACACAAGCACTCGCAGAACAGCTATGTAATTAGCTAGCTAAGCAAGCTAGGAGGCAGTCCGTACTCTATAACACATGTACCTGACAAGTCACAAACCAGGGACACGCGGCAACAAGTCATCAACAAGCTCTCTTGAGAACACCAAAGTCGCCCCGTCCGGCGGACGGAGCATCCAAAAATAGCACAAACTCAGGAGTGTTCCTCTCCACGGAAATCTTTAGTAAAAGGCGAAAGATTTGTGCGTGATGAAGAGAAACCCGAGCACACGTGGCCTCTCGCCGTCACCAGCCGCCGTAGGCCCTCCCGGCCCGGAGCCGCAGGCCCGGAGTTGTCCGTCGGCGCCCCCGCGCGTTATCCGCGGAAGAGGGAGGGGGAGGGGAGACGCAACAACAGCCCGACTGGCAGAGGGCGCAAGCGAGCCACGGACCGCTGCAAACCGGCTCGCTAGCTGACTTACTTAACCAACTCCACTTACCCAGCTAGCTGACGAAGAATGATAGAAAAAGAAAGAAAGAAAGAAAGAAAGAAAGAAAGAAAGACACACACACGATAAAACTATTTCTTTTATTTCAAAAAAAAAAAAAAAAAAAAAAAAACCCCACAAGGACTCAGTTGCTTGTCTACTCCATGAAGAAGCAACAGCAAACAGCAAACAGCAAACAGCAAACAGCAAAACAGCCTTTCCTTTGAACCCAAAGATAGAGGCGCACCGTTCCCGGACGTACTGCAATACCGGGTCGATGCGTGGAGCGGACGGAGCAAGCTCCTTCTCCGACTCCCAGTCCCAAAAATCCGTTTAATATGTAGTCCCCAGATAGGGGACGTATCAGATATTAAACTGATAAGAACAGATTTTTTTTTTTTTTTTTTTTTTTTTTTTTTTTTTTTTTTTAACACTCAGACCGTATCGCCTTCCTCTGATTTTACAGCACGATCATCAACGCTGAGATCACCAGACTTCCATCTGTCCCTCAGCCCACTTCACGCGCAGAAGGAGTTACCGTGCCTCCTCATTGTGCCGCAAATCCAACCCATACATTATATACATTATTTACATTTTATACATTTCTATTTACATGCACTTTCCTGCAAGTCACCACTAGACCTGCATCACAATTTTCCCCTCTCCTCCCCTACCCTACAGTCCCAATGTCCCACAGTCTCTTTTACCCCATAAGCAAAACCCATCACAATAAAATTTTCCATTTCTCTAGCGCAGCGTGGAAGCCCCATCTCAATACATCCCACCGGAACCTCTTCTCCACGTCTGCCCCAACCATCTCAAACACCCCCCTCACTGTCCATCCAGGTTTTACTTCCCCCCTCTCCCCTCTCGCCACCCACAACTTAAATTTTATCAGACTCATCAGAAGAAGAGCCAGGAACCTTCCCCTTCCCCTCTTCTTCTCCAAACCCTCCCCCCATAACACCCCTTCCCTCCCCAATCCCTCCAGTACCCCATATCTGCCCCTCACCAACTTCCATACCCCTTGAGCAAAGCCACACTCCCAAAACACATGCTGCACTGTTTCCTCCCCCTTGCAGCCCACCCTTGCACAAAACCTATTTCTTGTTAATTTGTGCCGGTACAGCACCTCTCTGACCGGCAACCTCCCATACGCCACCAACCAGTTTAGGTCTTTTAACCGATTATCCAGCCCCTTTGCCTGAACTTTTGCCCAAACTCCCCTTCCCACCCCCACCCCCAGACCTCCCTCTGGCCTCAGTTTCTCCACCAGTGCCCTGTAGAGGCTCCGATGGTTCCCCGCCAGCCCCCTATCTTCACATTCTTTGTTTCTTTTTGCCCACCGCACCACCCACAAGAGGTGTGCGGGGGGCCTCTCCGCCCTTGGGACCTTGTTGTCCCACACTGCCCACGTCCTAAAACACCCTGAAACCCAAAAATAAACAAACCATTGAAATTTGTGCGTCCTTGGACCTGTCAGTGCCACCACCAAATTGCTGAAAAATAAAACATCAAACTTCAACGGAAAAAAAGGCACGTCCCTCCCCCCCTCCTCCACCTTCTGGTACATTACCACCCTCGGAATGTACTCATATCCCCCCCAAATGAACCGAAAAAAACTGCTCTGACGAGGGCCCGCCGCAAGCGCAGAGGCATGATGTACACCCTCGCCAGATACACCAGCGAGGGCAGCACATCCGCCTTCAGCGCCAGTATCTTCCCACTGATGGACAGGCTCCTCTTCGTCCACAGCCCCAGCTTCCTGTACCCCCCTGCCAAACGGCTCTCCCAGTTCCTCCTCGCGTCCTCAATTGGGTCTCCCCCAAACTCTACACCTAACACTCTGAGCGGTCCATCACACACCTTCATCCCCCCCACACCATCCTTCCTATCCTGAAAAACCCCAAAATACTTAACCTGTGACTTGTCGACGTTCAGCAACGCCCCCGCTCCTTTTGCAAACTCCTCCACAATGTGGAGAGCCTCCCTAACCCCACCCTCAGCATCTATGAATAAAGTCATATCATCTGCATATTGGGTGACTTTCACCTCTGCCCCTCCCCCCCCCGGGATGGGAACCCCCCTGATCCTCCCACACCTCCTTATCGCTTCCGCCAGAGGCTCGATATAAAGCGCGTACAGAAGTGGGGAAAGCGGGCACCCCTGCCTTACCCCTCCCCTCTGCCTCACTACCTCCCCCAAATGCCCGTTAACCACCACCTTGCTCCCTACCCCTGTGTACATAATCCTTAACCATCTATTAAACCCAGCACCAAAACCACACCGTGCTAAAACCCCAAACAAAAACCCGTGATGGACCCGGTCAAACGCCTTCTCCATATCTAGGTTTGCCACTATCAAAGGCAAGCCCCGCTCCCTCACCCATGCCAGTGCATCCCTTATTAATTGCAAATTAAAAGTAGCAGCTCTCCCCTCCACTCCACAAGTCTGATCTTCATTCACTAGGAAAGGCATAGCCAGCCTCAGCCTCCCTGCTAACGCCCTTGCTATCAGCTTGTAATCGACCCCCAAGAGCGTGATGGGTCGCCAATTTTTCAGCAGCTGCTCTTCCCCCTTCTTAAATAGCAGTGTCACCACTCCCTCACGCATTGAGGGGGTGAGCTCCCCCTGCCCAAAGACTTCACTGACCACCTCCAGGAAAACGGGCCCCAAGAGCTCCCAGAAAGTAACATAAAATTCCTTGGGCAGCCCGTCCCTCCCTGGCGCCTTCCCGTTTGGCATTCCCACGAGGGCCTGCTTCACCTCCTCCATACTGAAAGGCAGTTCCAAAGCTGCTCTCACCCCTTCCGGCACCCGCTCCTCCACCAAACCAAGAAACCTATCCCTTATCTGCATGTCTACCACCCTCTCCCCAAATAGTTCCCTATAAAATTTCGTTGCCACCTCCACCATCCCTGCTACATCCGTGTACACCCTCCCATCTACGTCCCTCAACCCCTCCATCACCCTCTTCACCCTGGCTGCCCTCACCTTTTGGAAAAAATAGGCAGAGCACTTCTCCTCCTTCTCCCTTTGCTCCCCCTGACACTTGAACGCCACGGTTCGTGCCTCCTCCTCACAGAAGGCCCTCATCTTGGCCTTCAACCCCGCCCATTTTTCTAGCTCAAACTCTCCTCCCCTGTTCCATTCTATATACATCTTTTCTAACTCCCTCTGAAGCCTCCAAAAGTGCCACCTCTCCCTCCGCCTCCTAGCCCTGCAGTAGCCCTGTGCTACCCTCCTTGTTCTCCTCTTCACCTCCTCCCACCATTCTACCACTGTAGGGAAGAAAGGCTTTAGCTTCAGCCACCCCAAATATTCCCTTTTAAAAACCCTCCTAAACCCTTCCTCCTCCAGAATACTGGTATTTAGCTTCCACCACCCCCTCCCAAACACTGTCCCGTCCCACTCCAACTCCACTACCACCCCACTATGATCCGAAAAAAAGAGTGGCACCACCTCCGCGGAAACCACTCGCTGCCCCCCCGGAACAAAAACAAAATCTATTCGGCTTTCCGCCCCCCGGCTATTTCCCCAAGTCAACCCCGGGTCCCCTGGGCAACACAGTCGAAATGCGTCCGTCAAAGAAAATTGGCCTATTAAATTTCTTAAATGCTTCAACGTAAAATCTGGCGCTTCAAAAGAAACATTAAAATCCCCCCCTAGCACCAAAACTCTATTTGTCACGCATATAGCCTCCAACTCCAAAAACAATTCCTTCCTCCTAGTTGGTCCTGTGGGAGCGTAGACGTTCACACTCCTCACTTTCACCCCCCCCCACTCCCCATCCACAACCAAAACCCTCCCCTGCACAAAAGAAAAACTATCCGAAACAACAAAATCCCTCGTTCCCAACAAAATTCCTACTCCCGTAGAATGGGCCCCTCCTACGCTCCAAAACGAACGCCCTTTCCCCCACTCCCCCGTAAACAAAACACAGTCCTCCTGGGACCTCAGGTGAACCTCCTGCAGGAAACATAGGGAAAACCGCTGCATTGCCAGAAATCGGAAAACCCCCCCCCTTTTCACACTATTCCCCAACCCCCGCACGTTGCAGGTCATTATACGTAATGGCTCCATTTTTCCCATGAAGCTCTATACAAAAACCACACAGCGCCAACCGCACCGACCGCGCTTCACGGTACCCCTCGCCCATCCTCATCCAAAAACAAGTAGGGCAAATCATTCGCCGACCCCGGCGACAACGGCCCCGCGTCGTACGCCGTGATGGAGATGGGAGAGGGTGGGTCCCACTCCAAACTCTCCCCACTGGTAAGCTCCATGGAGCCCTCCGATTCGGATGTGAAGTCCGTGGCTATCACCCCGAGCCTCACTCTCCGTTTCATCATCCTTCCTTCTCCGCTTTCCCCTATCACCGCATCCAGCGGATGCCTCTCCCTCCACTGCCTCCGCCCAGTCCGTGTGCAGGCCCCGCTTGATTCCCCCTTCGGGTATCTTCTCCTTGTTTCCAGAGGTCCCCTCCCTGGCTCTGGTCATCTTGGCCCCTGCTTCCTCTTCTACCTCTCCGGTAGGGGCCGCCTTTGTCGCCTCTATCCCCTCTCTACCCTCACCTTCCGCATCTTGCGCGAGGGGGACCACCCCTGACGAGGCGAGAGAACTCCGCTCCGTCTCCTTCTCCACCCCAGGGGTTGAGAGTGTCTCCCCCGCCTTCCCTGAGGCCATCTTCTCCCCTGGAGTCGCGCGGACTCCACTTGCATTCTGTGCTCCCTCTTCCGCCTGCTCTTCCTCCGCTGCTGCAGGGGGTGTTGCAGCCAAAGGAGAGACCCCCTCCCGGCCTGGCTCCATGCCTGACTTTCCAGGCGCTTGGCGCTTCTCCCCCTCCTCCCCACCAGAGGGTGCCGCTTCTCCCCTCGCCGCCTCGGCGTAGGTCCGCCTCCGGGCCGGGCAATTCCGGACCATGTGTTCCTCGCTCCCGCACAGGTGGCACTTCCTTCCTTTTGGGCAGTCCCTCGCCACATGGCCCTCTTCCTCGCATGAGGAGCAAACAAAGGACTCTGCGCAGTCCTTCGCCATGTGCCCGTATTTTAGGCATCGCCTACAATATGTGGGCAACCCCACATAAGACAAGAAGCCTCGGTCGGAGCCGATAGTGAAAACGGCCGGCAGGTGCCTCAACCCCCCCACCGCGCTACTATCCCTTTGCAGCCGTACCAGATACTGCCGCTTCCCCGACCATACGCCAAAGCTATTTCTCAGCTTTACCTCTGGCTTTAGCACAACACAATACCTGCTTAAAAACAATTCCACGTCTCTGGCTGGTACAAAGGGGTTGTACATAAGTACGTTAACTGATTTGACATCATTAGAAAACAATGGTTCAACAGATATTCCCCGCAAAACTTCACAAGATCTCTTCTCTTTGAACTGCTCAAATACCTCCAAACACAAATTTTCCGAGTCCAAAGTAACGTCAAAGAGTCCCCTTGCCTGAAAGTCCTGAACGCAAAACATTCTACTAGCAGGGACTTTAAACAGCTCTCCAAAGATTTTTAAAATCACATACCGCAGGTCCACCGCCTCTCTCCTCTGCGCGCTTACCACCAGCCGAAGCGTGTTCTTCCGTCGTACTCCGCTGCTCCCAAATTCCGGCCCAGAATCTGCCATGGTCTCTGGTCTCCTTCTCCTCCGCGTCGATCGCTATCTGAAGTGCAATCTCCTGATAAGAACAGATACTACACTTGATCTTAGCCAAAAGGCCGAGAAGCGATGGCCTGAAAATTGGCCACAGCTGGCCGCCGCCGCCCAGGGGGCCGGGAATCCGATCGCGGGGTCCGGCCGGACCCAGTCCCCGCTCGCCATTGGTCCGGGGCCCCCCTCAACGCTTCCCCCGGGACCTCTGGCCGTCACCTCAGCTCCACCCACAAAGCCCCACGTCCCCTGTTTAATTACACAAGCACTCGCAGAACAGCTATGTAATTAGCTAGCTAAGCAAGCTAGGAGGCAGTCCGTACTCTATAACACATGTACCTGACAGGTCACAAACCAGGGACACGCGGCAACAAGTCATCAACAAGCTCTCTTGAGAACACCAAAGTCGCCCCGTCCGGCGGACGGAGCATCCAAAAATAGCACAAACTCAGGAGTGTTCCTCTCCACGGAAATCTTTAGTAAAAGGCGAAAGATTTGTGCGTGATGAAGAGAAACCCGAGCACACGTGGCCTCTCGCCGTCACCAGCCGCCGTAGGCCCTCCCGGCCCGGAGCCGCAGGCCCGGAGTTGTCCGTCGGCGCCCCCGCGCGTTATCCGCGGAAGAGGGAGGGGAGACGCAACAACAGCCCGACTGGCAGAGGGCGCAAGCGAGCCACGGACCGCTGCAAACCGGCTCGCTAGCTGACTTACTTAACCAACTCCACTTACCCAGCTAGCTGACGAAGAATGATAGAAAAAGAAAGAAAGAAAGAAAGAAAGAAAGAAAGAAAGACACACACACACGATAAAACTATTTCTTTTATTTCAAAAAAAAAAAAAAAAAAAAAAAAAAAAAAACCCACAAGGACTCAGTTGCTTGTCTACTCCATGAAGAAGCAACAGCAAACAGCAAACAGCAAACAAACAGCAAACAGCAAACAGCAAACAGCAAACAGCAAACAGCCTTTCCTTTGCACCCAAAGATAGAGGCGCACCGTTCCCGGACGTACTGCAATACCGGGTCGATGCGTGGAGCGGACGGAGCAAGCTCCTTCTCCGACTCCCAGTCCCAAAAATCCGTTTAATATGTAGTCCCCAGATAGGGGACGTATCAGATATTAAACTGATAAGAACAGATACATCACATTACATCACGTGCAACTGCTCCCATTCCTTGCCATCCCTCCCCAAACAATACTCCCTTTATAGACAATCCCTGCAACACCACAAAATCCTTTCTAAACTGCGCCCACACCTCCTGTGCAACGGCACAGTCCCAAAAAACATGCCCCACCCTTTCTACCGCAAAACAAAAATTACGGGGACAGAACTTATTAATCGAGATGCCATGCCGGTATAAGATGTCCCGAACAGGTAATCTGTTTAACACCACTAACCAGTTCAAGTCTCTCAATCGGTTTCCCAGCGCCTTTGGCTGCAGCCTGGCCCACACTTCCTTATTTACCCCTATGAGTCTCACTGGGCCGAGTTTGGCTCTTAACGCGTGGTACAGCTTCCTGTGATCCACCGCCAAGGCCGGATCCTTGCACTCAGCATGTCTCCTGGACCACATCCGAGCATGCCTATAATGAGCAGGTAACGTCTCGGCCTTAGGGACAGCATTGTCCCAACTGCACAAATGTCGCACTGTTGACAGAAACCAAAAACGAACGAAGTACTGATACTTATGATCCACCGGCCTTACCAAAGAACTACACATATTACAAAAAAACAACACGTCAAATTTCAAGGGAAGACAGGGAACATCCCGCCCACCCTCCTCCACAGCCTGATACATCAGTACCCTCTGTACATATTCGTATGACCCCCAAAGAAATTTAAAAATTGCCTTTGATAAGCCCTTACGCAAGCGCGCCGATAATGGGAAGATGTAACTGAGGAAAACTAAGGAGGGCAAAATGTCAGCCTTTAAAACCAAGACCTTCCCTGTCAACGTAAGTGATCGCTGCTTCCACAACCCCAGCTTTGTTCTTACCTTTGCGATCTTCTTGGTCCAGTTTATCTGACTGCTGTCGCCCTCTGCAAACTCTGCCCCTAAAATTTTCATGGGCCCATCGCAAACGGACATGCCTCCCAAATTATCTCTCCTCCCTGCCCATGCACCAAAAAACTTAATCTGAGATTTCCTCAAATTAAGCGCTGACCCTGATGCTCTGGAAAAGTCCCCCACTACCCTCAATGCCTCGCCCACACTGCGGTCTGATGTTAGGAACAAAGACATGTCATCAGCGTATTGAGATACCTTCAAGGGGGCCCCACCACCTCCTGGCAACCACACTCCCTGCACTCTGTCATTTGCCCTTAGGGCTGCAGCCAATGGCTCAACATACAATACATAAAGGAGAGGGGAGAGCGGGCATCCCTGTCTGACCCCCCTCCTCTGCACAATAACACCCCCTAAATTCCCATTAATCTTCACCCTACTACCCACCTTGCTGTACAAAATATGTATCCAACGCAAGAAATTTGAACCAAACCCAAAATATTCTAATACACGAAACAAAAATGTGTGACTAACTCTGTCAAAAGCCTTTTCTTGGTCCAAATTAACCAACACCAACGGGATTCCCCTATCCTCCACCCAGCTCACCACGTCCCTGACCAACTGCAAATTATAAAAAACAGACCTGCCCCCCACCCCACAGGTCTGGTCCTCATGGATTATATGTGGCATAGCCAGCCCCAATCTGAGTGCCATAACCCTTGCCAGTAATTTATAATCTACCCCTAATAGTGTCAGAGGTCGCCAGTTGTTTAAGTCCTCTAGGTCTCCCTTTTTAAATAAAAGGGATAACACTCCTTCCTTCATTGAAGGGCATAATTCCCCGCAGTTAAAAATATCTAAAAAAACCCTCAACAGGTCAGGCCCCAGGACATCCCAAAACTCCTCATAGAACTCTTTAGGAATCCCGTCTTTCCCAGGGACTTTTTTTCCCTTCATCCCTTTCAAGGCTGCCGTAAGCTCCTCCAGTGAAATAGGGAGCTCCAGCACAGCCCTGACTGCCTCAGGCACTTTGGCATCCAAATGCCCCAAAAATACCTCCCCCATCCCACTATCCACCTCCTGCCTCCCAAACAACTGCCTATAAAAGTCAGTGGCAATCCCCATCATGCCATCCTTGTCGGTCCGCAGTACGCCATCCTCTCCCCTCAAACCAGTCATTGCCGCTTTAACTGCATTGGCCTTCACGGTTTTAAAGAAAAACGCATTGCATTTCTCGTCCTGTTCCAAGGCCACTTTTTGTGCCTTAAACCGGAAGGCTTGTGCCTTCTTTTCACACCAGCGCCTTTGCCATAGCATCAGCCTCTCCACCCGCCCCGTATCCAATTCAGCTCCTTTGTTCCAGTCCCCATATAGAGACTGCAACTGCTGCCTTACAGCCCGAAACGTGCTAAATTCTCTCTGCGCTTTCCACTTACCGTAACTCCTGGCAAAACTCCCAAACCTTTCCTTCACCCCCTCCCACCATTCTACCATTGTGCCAAAATACGGCCGCATCCCTGCCCACCCTTTGTACAGTTCATAAAATTGTGCCTTAAACCCCAAATCTAGCAAAATTCCTGTGTTTAACTTCCAATACCCCCTCCCGAACCCCAAAACAGAAATACTCACACTAACTGATAATAACAAGTGGTCTGTAAACCATACCGGGACAACATTCGCCCCAGTGATTCCCTGCCCCTTAGGCAAAAAAATAAAATCAATGCGACTCTTGCTTCCCCTGGTGTTCCCCCAAGTGAAACCAGCACAAGAGGGATGAACCACCCGAAAAGAGTCACACAACCCAAACCCATCTATAACGGAACTCAAAGCCCTTAAACTAATATCCCTCCCCTTATCGAAGGAAATATTAAAATCACCACCCAAAATTAAAGTTCTGTTAGTGCACAATATAGTGTCTAAACCAAGAAAAAGGTCTTTCCTTCCCACGGGGTCTGAAGGAGCATAAACATTTGTTACCCTAAATTTGACCCCTTCCCAAACAAAATCCACCAACAAAACCCTCCCTTGCACAACAGAAAAGCATTGCTCTATTTTAAATTCCCTCCTACCAAACAAAATACCCACCCCTGTGGAATGCACACCTCCAACCCCCCATCTGGATTCACCCTTCCCCCACTCCTTGGTGAACTTCTTGATGTCCTGTGCATCCCTCAAGTGCACCTCCTGCATTAAACACAAATCAAACCTCAAAGTAGACAGATAAGCAAAAACCCCTCCCCTTTTAACTGTGTCCCGCAATCCACGCACATTGACAGTTATAATATTCAAAAGTACCATGATAATGATAATTAGCCAATCCAAACAAACCATGAAAATAACAAAAAATTCACACCCCCAAAGGAGAAAAAAAAAAAAAACAAACTATTCATCCTTTTTACCCTCCTCCCCTAAAACCTTAGACCCGGTCAGTCCCGGAGGCATCCCCATAGCCTCCACAAGCCCTTCAACATCCCATTCCAGAAGCCCAGAGGGAGACCCCTCCTCCATATCCACTTCCTCCCCTTCCTCTGCCAGCACTGCAAAGCGGTTAGCCAGGGCAACCTGGTGTTCCACTTTTAGCACCTTGTGACTTACCACCTCTTCAGAAGCAGCTCGCTTCCCCAATGCCACCTTCGCCCATTCTGCAACTGGGCCCCCCTCAGGAGCCTCGACATCTCCCCAGGACATAGGAGATGCCAAGTCCATGGATGTCAGCAGTGCCGCCCCCTCAGCTGAGGGAGACAGACCCAGAGCAGGGGCCGCCTCTACCGCCTGGGAGAAGAGCTCCTGGGACTCCCCTGTCGTGGACGATGGAGGGGTAGACACCCCCACCTCAGCAGATGCCTCCCCCACAGGTGCAGCTGAGCTCTTGGGCCCAAAAATCTGGATGAAACCAGCACTTTCTGCCGGTATCTCCCTGGCAGCCGAACCAGAACCAGCAGCCACCGCACTCTGCGCTGGAACTGGACCACCTTTAGCCCCAGGACTAAGGAGCCCTGCAGCTGCAACACCCGCAGAAGAACCAGGCCCCTTGGCTGCATCTGGAGATGAAACTGGAGCAGGAGCAGGATCCAAACCCGTAGAGTCCTGCACTGGGACTCCAGAAACCCCCGGAACAGGCAACAACAATGCAGCAGGACCAGGGACCTTTGCCGAAACAGGAGAGGGCACCGAGGCAGATCCCTGTATCCCAGGAACCACTAACTCCTTGACCGCCTTCTCAGGACTCTGAGCAGAGACAGCATCCTCCGCCGCCCTTGGAACCAGAACCACTTCTCCTGCCGCAACCACTCCCACCGCACCAGGGGGCGCCCTTTGCTCCTTCGCTCCCCCGTTTGAAACACCCCCTGCCCCTTCAGGCCGCGCCATGTCAGCGTAGGAGCGTGCTCTTCCTGGACACACCCGAAACAAATGCTCTGTGCTGCCGCACAGACTGCACTTTTTCGGGGCATCACAGTCTTTTGTTTGATGGCTCTCAGATGCGCAATACCTGCACTTTCCATTAGTGCAGTGCTCCTTGAAGTGGCCAAAGCTCCCACACTTCCTGCAGTACACAGGCTGGCCCGGATAAAACAAATATCCCTTATCAGGGCCCAAAGAAAAGCTTCCAGGCGGGTGTGCAAAACCCCCCACACCTAAGGGATCCTGCCGAAAGCGCACCATGTACCGCCGCCTGCCATTCCAAAAGCCATACTTATTTTTTAGCTTCAGCCCTTCCCGCACATCAGCACAATACCGCTTCAAAAAACACAAGATGTCTTCCTCTTTAACAAAGGGGTTATACATATGCACAGTCAGCGGCCTGAGAGGCTTCGAATAAAGTAAAAAAACCAGAACTCCTTCCAGCAAGGCAGCATCCTTAATTTCCATGTAACGCGCGAAAAACTTAAAGCAATCAGGCTCAGAACAAAAAGTGAGATCAAAAAAACCACGGCTGGAAAAATCTTGCAAACAAAAAACTGTTTCTGGCTTGACAGAAAATAAACCTTTAAGTACTTTCTCCACAAAAAAATCCAGATTAAATACCTTGCGTCGCCTTTCTTCTATCTCAAATCTTACCGTGTTCCGAAGCCGCACCCGGTGGGCCGGCACGCCGCTGTCCTCCAAGTCCATCGCCTTCTCTGGTCGCTCAAGAGTGCACTTGATCTTAGCCAAAAGGCCGAGAAGCGATGGCCTGAAAATTGGCCACAGCTGGCCGCCGCCGCCCAGGGGGCCGGGAATCCGATCGCGGGGTCCGGCCGGACCCAGTCCCCGCTCGCCATTGGTCCGGGGCCCCCCTCAACGCTTCCCCCGGGACCTCTGGCCGTCACCTCAGCTCCACCCACAAAGCCCCACGTCCCCTGTTTAATTACACAAGCACTCGCAGAACAGCTATGTAATTAGCTAGCTAAGCAAGCTAGGAGGCAGTCCGTACTCTATAACACATGTACCAGGGACACGCGACAAGGTCAACAAGCTCTCTTGAGAACCCAGGGACACGGACGGAGCAAAAAATAGCAAAACTCAGTCCTCTCCATCAACAATGCTCTCTTTTTAAAACATTTTCCTTTAAAAAGGTCAGAACACCAAAGTCGCCCCCCAATAAAAAGGAAACTTACGATGTTTTTTGGTAGACCTTGATGTTCCTCGTCTCCCACAGGACCTGTTTGATGGTGTTGACGATCCCCCACTGACGCTGGAGCTCCATGGTCTTCAGTCCCTGTCGGGGACCGTAAAGGACGCTCTCAGCCGTCAGGGAGGACCTTGGCAGCAACCTGTTATGGGAGACAGAGGAAACAACAAGGCCCCAGACCCGCCTGGCCACGGTGCACTCCCAGAACAGGTGGTGAATGTGTTCTGAGTCAGTGCAACCGTGGGGGCAGCGCTCAGTTAGGGCTAAGTGCCTGCGGTACATAAACTCTCGTGTGGGGAGACACCTGTGGGCTGTCATCCAGGCAATGTCCTTTTGTTTGTTTGGAAGACATTTGTGTGTTACGTTTGCCCAGATGACGTGCGGGTCCCAGGCCGGCCCTGACCTCGGGAGCGTAGCGGTCTCGTTTGATTTTAAGTGAGCCATGATGGTTTTGTAGCTCCACGAGGTCAGGCCAGCCCTGGGCAATCCCCTCCCGAAGGCAAAGTCCTTCAGGGCTTGATAGACGTAGGGGGGGTCCCAACTATACGGCATGGTGAGGTCCAGCACACCCAGGCCCATTGCCCGTAGGAAGGGGGTGGCGTAGTACCTGGCAAAGGCACCAGAGGCCTTACCCACCTTCCCGGCGTTCTGGACCAGGGCGGCCAGACCTTGCACCATAATGATTGTTACTATATCTGGGACCCCCCGCCCCCCATTCCCCTCCTCCTTGAGGAGGGTGACTCGACTCAGTTTTTCCATTGTACTCCCCCAGACAAAGCGGAAGGCCAACCTGGCAATTTTCTTGCTGGTGGCCTTGTCTGGGGGAAACACCCTCCCCACGTAGAGGAGAATGGGCAGGACAATTGCCTTCAGGACGAGGATCTTACCCGCCATGGTCAAGGGCCGCGCACTCCAGCTCCGGGTTTTGTTTTGGACGTGGCTGAGGGCTCCCTCCCAGCTCGTTCGCCCTCCTCCGTCTGCCTGGAAGGTCACCCCCAAGAGCTTGATGTTATTTCTGCGTACAGGGAAGGAAACGGTTAGAGGCTCACTATAATAGGGAGACAGAAACAGTTCACTCTTGTCCCTGTTGACCAGGGCGCCAGTGGCCACACAGAAGTCGTCCAACACCTTGGTGGCGCAAGCGATGGAGCGACTGTCTGTGGCGACGATGGTGATGTCGTCCATGTACGCCATCACCTTTAGCCGCTCTCCCCTAGCCCCCGGCAGCGGGTAACCCGCCACTCCGGGGCTGGCCCTGATGGCCTGGAGAAACGGTTCCAGGTAGATGACGTACAGGAGAGATGCTAGAGGGCACCCCTGCCTGACGCCAGACCTGATGGCAAACGGGTCAGAGGGCTGCCGATTGACAACCACTCTGCCCGTTATGTCAGTCAGGCAGATCTTTATCCAGCGCCGGAGGGGGCCAGGGATGTTCATTCTCTCTAGCACTCTCTCCAAGCACACATGACTCACCCGGTCAAATGCCTTCTCCTGGTCGAGACTGAGAAGGCACAAGGGGGACCGCCGCTCCCCGGAGTGGATGATTAAGTCCCTCACGAGGAGCAGGTTGTCATTAATGGACCTCCCCTGCACGCTGCAGGTCTGGTCCGGTCCGATCACCGATGTTATCAGGCCTTGGAACCTCCTCATCAGCGCCTTCGCCATGATCTTATAATCGACTGAGAGGAGGTTGATCGGCCGCCAGTTGCGGAGGTCCTTCAGGTCCCCCTTCTTTGGGACAAGAGCTACTGAGCTCTGCCTCAGTGAAGCCCCCAACCGTCCCTCCCTGTACGCCGCTCTGAAAACTTCAGCCACGTCCTCCTTCAGGAGATCCCAGTAAGTTTGATAAAACTCAGCTGGGATTCCGTCAGGACCCGGAGCTTTATGCTGGTTAAGGGAGCGCACGGCCCGGGTGAGCTCCTCGGTGCTCAACTCCGAGTCCATCCGCTCATCACCCAGACGTCTGTCAAGGCGGCCCAGGAAAATCTTTAGTAAAAGGCGAAAGATTTGTGCGTGATGAAGAGAAACCCGAGCACACGTGGCCTCTCGCCGTCACCAGCCGCCGTAGGCCCTCCCGGCCCGGAGCCGCAGGCCCGGAGTTGTCCGTCGGCGCCCCCCGCGCGCCGTTATCCGCGGAAGAGGGAGGGGAGACGCAACAACAGCCCGACTGGCAGAGGGCGCAAGCGAGCCACGGACCGCTGCAAACCGGCTCGCTAGCTGACTTACTTAACCAACTCCACTTACCCAGCTAGCTGACGAAGAATGATAGAAAAAGAAAGAATGATAGAAAAAAAAGAAAGAAAGAAAGACACACACACGATAAAACTATTTCTTTTATTTCAAAAAAAAAAAAAAAAAAAAAAAAAAAACCCCCACAAGGACTCAGTTGCTTGTCTACTCCATGAAGAAGCAACAGCAAACAGCAAACAGCAAACAGCAAACAGCAAACAGCAAACAGCAAACAGCCTTTCCTTTGCACCCAAAGATAGAGGCGCACCGTTCCCGGACGTACTGCAATACCGGGTCGATGCGTGGAGCGGACGGAGCAAGCTCCTTCTCCGACTCCCAGTCCCAAAAATCCGTTTAATATGTAGTCCCCAGATAGGGGACGTATCAGATATTAAACTGATAAGAACAGATTTTTTTTTTTTTTTTTTTTTTTTTTGAAAAAATTTTATTCACACACAATTATAACACATTACACACCCATTTTCCCTTCCCACCCACAAGTCCAAGTCCAGATCCCCCATAAAAGCCCTCCCCAAACCCACCCCCCCCCCCCCCCCCTTTGAACTCCAAACCACAAACCCCCAAAACCCACCCAACACAAATCAGTACCTCTATACAGGTTCAAAACACATTCCCCACAAAACACCCCCTCCAAAAACACTTTACCCCGAATACTCATTATTAGAGCCCCCACCCCTTCTCACTGTCCCCCCACTCCATTTTGCAAACACTAAACCATCCCTCCATCTCCCCTTCCCCTGAAACAAAAACATTTCCCAAACATGTCCCCCAAAACCCTGAAACACCCCCTCTATAGTAACCTCAAATTAAACCTTTCCACCGCTCTCTTGCGGCGTTAAACCCCCACCGCAGCACTTCCCCCTGGAATCGCCGCTCCACCTCCACCTTCACCATCTCCACCACCCCTCTCCCTGTCCAACCCTGCCTCACTGCTCCCCTCTCTCCTCTAGCCACCCACAATTTGTGCTTCACAACACTGAGGAGCAACAGTGCTAAGAAGCCTTCCCTTCCCTTTATCCTCTCCAGACCTCTGCCGTAAAGCACCATCTCCTGGCGCAGCCCTCCCAGAACCCCATACCTACCCTTCACCCCGGCCCACACCTCCTGTGCGAACCCACACCCCCAAAACACGTGCAGCACTGTTTCCTCCTCCCCACACCCCCACCTTGGACAGTACCTGTTCTTTGTCAATTTGTGCCGGTACAGGATGTCCCGCACCGGCAACCGCCCATATGCCACCAGCCAATTCAGGTCCTTCAGCTTGTTTTCTAGGCCTTTTTTCTGCACGGCCACCCATCCTTCCCTTCCCACTCCCACCCCCAAACCCCCCCCTCCGGCCTCATCTTGTCCCTCAGCACCTTATACAAGCGCCGATGATCCATTGCCAGCACCCTATTCCCCCACACCTCCTTCCTCTTTGCCCACCTCACCATATACAGAAACTGCGCCGGAGCCACCTCCGCCCTTGGGACCCTGTTGTCCCACTCCACCAGGGAACGGAAGTACCCCGACACCCAGAACCGAACAAAGAGCTGAAACTTGTGCACCCTCTCCCCCACGAGAGCCACACACATATTACAAAAAAACATAACGTCAAACTTCAGCGGGAAGCATGGAACATCCCTACCCCCCTCCTCCACCGCCTGATACATACTCACCCGTTGGATATATTCATACCCCCCCCACAGGAACTGGAACACCGTCCTGGTCAACCCCCTGCGCATGCGCAGGGGCATGATAAACACCCTAGCCAAATAGGTCAAGGACGGCAAGATGTCCGCCTTCAGGGCCATAACCTTACCACTTAAAGTAAGGCGCCTCCCCGACCACAGGCCTAATCTCTTCTCCACCCCCGCCAACCTCCTCCCCCAATTTCTCTCCGCATCCTCGGCCATGTCCCCCCCGAAATCTACTCCTAATATCCTGAGCGGACCCTCTGAAACCCCCAGCCCACCCAAGGCATCCGCCCTGGCCCTCCACGTACCAAAAAATTTCATCCGGGACTTTGCCCGATTTAGTCGAGCCCCCGACCCCATCCCAAACTCCTCAACCAACCCCAGCGCCACCTCCAGACCCCTCTCTGTCCTTAAAAACAGGGTCATGTCGTCTGCATACTGCGACACTTTGAGAGCTTCTCCTCCTCCCCCTGGGATTGAGATCCCCCTAATCTCCTCCTCCCGCCTAATCGCCTCCCCCAGAGGCTCCACATATAGCGCGTACAGGAGGGGTGACAGTGGGCACCCCTGCCTGACCCCCCCCTCCTGCCTCAAAAAACCCCCCAAGTGCCCGTTTATGTTCACCCTGCTTCCCACACCGCTGTACATTAACCCTAACCATTTTAAAAAACCCCCACCAAACCCGCACCGTGCCAAAACACCAAACAAGAAACTGTGATTCACCCTATCGAAAGCTTTCTCCATATCCAGGCTCGCCACCACCAGAGGCAAGCCCCGATCCCTCACCCAAAACAAAACATCCCGTACCAGCTGTAAATTAAAAATCGTTGATCTCCCCTCCACTCCGCACGTCTGGTCCTCCCTCACTAGGTGAGGCATGGCCAGACCCAGCCGTGCTGCCAAAGCTCTTGCCATCAGCTTATAGTCAACACACAGGAGGGTGATGGGACGCCAGTTGCGGAGATCCCCCGGATCTCCCTTTTTATGCAACAGGGTCACCACCCCCTCCTTCATTGACGGCGCCAGCTCCCCCTGCCGAAACACCTCCTGCACCACCTCTAGCAGGTCATCCCCCAGCACGTCCCAGAACTCAGCATAAAACTCCTTAGGGAGACCATCCAACCCTGGCACCTTGCCTTCCTTCATGCCCCCAAGCGCACCTCGGAGCTCCTCCTTACTAATGGGGAGCTCCAGGGCTGCCCGCACCCCCTCCGGCACCCCCTCTGCCACCATACTTAGGAAACGTGCGCTCGCCTCACCATCCACCGGCCGTTCTTTAAAAAGTTCCGCATAAAATTCAGAAGCCACGGCCACCATCTCCTCTGCCTTCGTCCGTACCCTCCCGTCCCTTCCCCTCAGCCCGCTCACTAACTTTTTCACCTGTGCCCCCCTCACCGTCTGAAAGAAATATGCTGAACATTTCTCATCCACCTCGTGCTTTTGTGCCCTACACTTGAAAGAAAACACCCGTGCCCGCTCCTCAAACCACCCCCTCAACTCCTCCTTCAGGTACGCCCACCGCTGTTCATCAAAACCCCCCCCCTGGTTCCATTGTACATAGACAGCTTCCAAATGCCCCTGGAGCTGCCTATATCTCCTCACCTCCCGCCTCCTTTTTCCCCTGCAATATTCCCTTGCCAAATCTTTCACCCTTACCTTGAACCCCTCCCACCACTCCACAACTGTAGAAAAAAAGGGCTTCAGGCAGGCCCACCCTCTATACAGGGCCCGGAAGCGTTCCTGGAATGCGCCTTCCTTCACTATCTGGACGTTCATCCTCCAAAACCCCCTCCCAAACCTGGGCACATCTACATCTAACCCCACAACCACCCCACAATGATCCGAAAAAAATAAAGGTACCGTGTCTACTGATTTCACCTTCTGCCCCCCCCTAATGAAAACCATATCCAACCTGCTCCGGGCTCCCCTTGAGTTGCCCCAGGTGAAGCCTGGCTCCACTGGGCGCAACACCCTAAACGCATCCACCAACCCAAACCTTTTCACCAACCCCCTTAAAGCCGCCAAAGTAGAATCGCTCCCCTCAAACGAAACATTAAAATCCCCCCCAAAAATAACACATCGGTTCGTGGAGAGGATGACATCCAAATCCAGAAATAACTCCCTTCTTCTTACTGCCTGCGTTGGCGCGTACACATTAATTAGGCGCCACTTAACCCCCCTCCAGTCGACATCCACCACCAAGACCCTCCCCTGCACAAAGGAAAAAACCCCCACCAAAACAATATCCCTTAACCCCAACAAAATCCCAACCCCCGAAGAGTGGGCTCCCCCCACACTCCAAAAAGAAAGCCCCAGACCCCACTCCCTTGAAAATACCCGACAATCCTCCTCAGATCTTAGGTGCACCTCCTGGAGAAAGTACACTGCGCACTTCCTAAGTGCCAAAAACTGTAGCACTCCCCCCCTTTTCACCTTCCCCCCCAAACCTCGCACATTACAGGTCATCACAGAGAAGTCTGCCATCACAAAACAGACTCCCCCAAACTCTCCCCAATCATCCCCTCCCCTAAATAGGGCAACTCGTTCTGAGAGCCCGGTGAAAAACCTCCCCCATCATATGCCGTCTCCATCATGGGCGACGGTGGATCCCACTCCAGGCTCTCCCCACTCCCCACACCCATAGAGCTTTCCGAGTTTGCAGGAGAAAGACCCCCAGCCCCATTTACCTTCACCTTCTTGCTCGGCAGCAAGCTCTCTGTGATGTTCCCCAGTTCCAGCGGGTCCTCCTCCTCCGCCGCCAGGGCCCAGTCCACCACAAGGCCTCTCTTTTGTGCTGCCTGCCCCAGTGGGGCCCCTCCAGCCTCCGCCACTAGAGCCATCTCCACACCCACCTCCACCTCCGGGACCACCGCCCCATCCTCCGCCGCAGACCCACCGCTCACCGGTTCAGCCACCACCTCCACAGGACGGCCCGGCTCTGGACCCTCCGCAGCCTTGCCCTCCTCCTGCTCTGTGATACGACCTGCCAGGGCCGCCCCCTCCACCTGCGCCATCTCCTCCGCTGCCGCTGCACCAACGGTCAACTCCTCCGCAACCTCCTCGATGCCCACATTCCGTGCCTGCTCCTCAGCCACCGGAGGTGCCGGCTCCCCAACCTGGGGAGGAAACCGGACCGGATCCGGGCCGGACTTCACCCCACTTCCTCCAGCCGACTCCCCCGCCGCTCCACTTTCACCACCAGGGGGCTTCCTTCCTCCCTGAACCACTTCCGCAAAAGACCGGTGCCTTTCCGGACAACTCCGGAACAGGTGATCCTTCCCTCCACACAGGTGGCAGACCTTTCCCTTTGTGCAGTCTCTTGCCACATGGCCCATCTCCCCGCACACACTACAAACAATTTCGTTTGTACAATCCTTAGCCATGTGCCCGTAGCCGAAGCACTTTCGACAGTATGTAGGAAGCCCTGCATACGTGAGGTACCCTTTGTCTTGCCCAATCATGAACATTGCAGGCAGGTGCTTTACTCCCCCAATTTCCGCTGAATCCCTCTGAAGCCTCACCAAGTATTGCCGCTTTCCATTCCAAACGCCAAAGGCATTCTTCAGCCTGACTTCTGTCTTCAGCACGGTACAACGTCTCCCTAAAAAACACTCCACATCCCTCGTCGATACAAAAGGATTGTACATCATAACCGTGACTATCTTCACGTCGAAGGAAAACAGGGGTTCCAATACAATCCCCGTCAGTGCCTCGTGAGGCCCCATCGCCTTGAACTTATCCAAAACCTCCAGACACAGGCTCTCACTGTCCAAGGTAACATCAAAAAAACCCCTAGACTGGTAATCCTGCAAGCAGTACATCCTCGAAATCCCCACCTGGAACAGCTCTCTGAACAAATCCACCACCACATACCTCAAATCCACATCTTGCCTGCGTGCCGATGCGACGACGACCCTCAATGTATTTCGCCGACGCACCCCACCAGTCGGAAATTCTGGCGCCGGGCCCTCCATCCTGCCCACCTAGCGCGTGTGCACAACAATTCACTCTATTCGCTATCAAAATCCTTTTACTTGATCTTAGCCAAAAGGCCGAGAAGCGATGGCCTGAAAATTGGCCACAGCTGGCCGCCGCCGCCCAGGGGGCCGGGAATCCGATCGCGGGGTCCGGCCGGACCCAGTCCCCGCTCGCCATTGGTCCGGGGCCCCCCTCAACGCTTCCCCCGGGACCTCTGGCCGTCACCTCAGCTCCACCCACAAAGCCCCACGTCCCCTGTTTAATTACACAAGCACTCGCAGAACAGCTATGTAATTAGCTAGCTAAGCAAGCTAGGAGGCAGTCCGTACTCTATAACACATGTACCTGACAGGTCACAAACCAGGGACACGCGGCAACAAGTCATCAACAAGCTCTCTTGAGAACACCAAAGTCGCCCCGTCCGGCGGACGGAGCATCCAAAAATAGCACAAACTCAGGAGTGTTCCTCTCCACGGAAATCTTTAGTAAAAGGCGAAAGATTTGTGCGTGATGAAGAGAAACCCGAGCACACGTGGCCTCTCGCCGTCACCAGCCGCCGTAGGCCCTCCCGGCCCGGAGCCGCAGGCCCGGAGTTGTCCGTCGGCGCCCCCGCGCGTTATCCGCGGAAGAGGGAGGGGAGACGCAACAACAGCCCGACTGGCAGAGGGCGCAAGCGAGCCACGGACCGCTGCAAACCGGCTCGCTAGCTAGCTGACTTACTTAACCAACTCCACTTACCCAGCTAGCTGACGAAGAATGATAGAAAAAGAAAGAATGATAGAAAAAGAAAGAAAGAAAGAAAGACACACACACGATAAAAAACTATTTCTTTTATTTCAAAAAAAAAAAAAAAAAAAAAAAAAAAAAAACCCCCACAAGGACTCAGTTGCTTGTCTACTCCATGAAGAAGCAACAGCAAACAGCAAACAGCAAACAGCAAACAGCAAACAGCAAACAGCAAACAGCCTTTCCTTTGCACCCAAAGATAGAGGCGCACCGTTCCCGGACGTACTGCAATACCGGGTCGATGCGTGGAGCGGACGGAGCAAGCTCCTTCTCCGACTCCCAGTCCCAAAAATCCGTTTAATATGTAGTCCCCAGATAGGGGACGTATCAGATATTAAACTGATAAGAACAGATTTTTTTTTTTTTTTTTTTTTTTTTTTTTTTTTTTTTTACAAAAAACTCAGCTCGTATCTCCATCCGCTCAGCTCACAACTGCAAGCCTACACGATCATCAAGCTAAGTGACCAAATCAGATTTGAGCACAGAGCCACTTCACGTTGAACGGAGCTAACCCACATCATTGTCTACACAAAACCCAAAAAAACACAATCACATTCCATCCCATTTTTTTTTTTTTTTTTTTTTTTTTTTCCTTTTTTTTTTTTTTTCCCTATTACATTTCTTTTTTCCATACAAAGAAATATCAATGGCTAAACAAAAATCCGTTCTAACCCTCCCCATTTCTCCTGCACCCACTCCCAGCCCCTCACTACCCCATCCACCCTTATTCTTTCTGCTACCCTCCCCTGGAACTTATAGAACAGCTGGAGAGGCGTCATCACCCTCACCAGCCTCCTCGCTACCTCCCTCCTGTCCTCCCACAACACCCACTTCCCATACCCCAACACGTCCCACACCAACTGTGCCTTGGCTGAGCCCAGACCCTTCATATTCCTCCTGTAGAGGAGCTCCTCTCCCCCTATCTTCCAGCCCAGCCCAGCCCACTGCAATCGCCCCTGCACCAGGCCCCAAAAAGCCCTGGCAAAAGCACAGGCCCAAAAAGCGTGCATCACTGTCTCGGCGGCCCCACACCCCCTAGGGCAGAGCGAGCTCTGAGAACACCCGTGCCTATGAAGCACCTCTCTCACTGGCAGTCTCCCTAAAGCACACCGCCAGTGGATATCTTTCACCACACCCGGAGCCCTTCCACTACTCACCATACCCCAATCTATCCCCAGGGGTACCACGCTCGGAGCAACAGCCTGACGTGCCACCACTGCTTTGTACCACTCCCTGTGATTCAGCACCACCTCCTTCACCACCAAAGCCGGATCTCTTTTCAGTGCTAGCATCACCGCCTTATACGCTGGGGTCATCTGCTCCGCCCTGGGCACTACGTGCGTCAAAGGTGTTAGCTGCCTCAGCGCAAAAGACAAGTACAGCCGCACGAAGTAGAAACACTTGTGCGGCACCTTCTCTAGAAGGCACTTGCATGCCATGCTGCTGTACAGAATCTCCAGCTTCAATGGCAGTCTGATGACTTCACGCCCCCCTTTAGCCACCGGCATGTACATAAGCTCCCGGCTCACATACTCGTAGCTCCCTCCCCACAGAAACTGAAACACAGCCCGGGTGAGAGCCAGCCTTACCCTAGCCGGAGCCGGGAATACATACCCCAGATGCAGCACTAAAGGCAACAAAGCTACCTTAACTGCCATCACCCTCGCCGATAACGACAATTGACGCTGCGCCCACCTCCCCAGGCACATGCGCACCATGGCCAACTTCGCCTCCCAATTCTTCTCCGCACTATGCTCTGCAAAAAATTTCACACCCAGTACTTTCAACCCATCCTCACATTGTGCAAACCCACCACCATCACCTGTACCCTCACTCCATTTCCCGCAATAAAAAACCGACGACTTGTTTATATTGACCTTTGACCCAGTGCCTGATGTGTACACTTCGATCAGGGCTCGTACACGCCTCAAAGAGGCCTGCGAAGATGCAAAAATGGTTGTATCGTCTGCGTACTGCAGTATCTTGAGTCTCTCCCCCGCAGCCCCGGGAATCAGCACCCCATCCACCCCTGCGTCCTGCCTTACTAATTCCCCAAACGGCTCTATAGCCAATACGTAGAGCAGCGGTGACAAGGGACACCCCTGCCGCACCCCCCCGGCCTGCATCACCGCCCTGCTGAGATGCCCATTGATCCTGATGCAACTGTGCGCGCCATTGTACAATGTGCGCAGCCATCCACAGAACACACTGCCAAATCCCATCCTCTCTAGCACCCGGAAGAGGAAGTGATGCTGGACCCGGTCAAAGGCCTTCTCCTGGTCCACACTGACCAAGGCTAAAGGCAGGTTTCTTTCTTTGACCCAGTCCAGCATGTCCCGAACCAGCATCAAATTCCAGGTGAGGGATCGCTCAGGAACTCCACAGGTCTGGTCCTCACTTACCAAGGAGCTCATTACCTTTTTCACCCTGTTCGTTAGCACTTTTGCCATTACCTTATAATCACTGTTTAAAAGGGTTAAAGGTCGCCAATTTTTCAAGTCTGTTTTATCCCCCACCTTATGCAGCAGCACTACCACGCCCTTCCTCATCGAAACGGACATTGCCCCCATTTCCAACGAAGCTCTGTACACCTCTACCAGGTCCGCCCCCAGCACCTCCCAGAAGGCCTTATAAAACTCCACTGGGAGCCCATCTGACCCAGACGCTCGCCCCTCTTTCATTGACCTCAAGGCTTCCCATACCTCTTCCCCAGACAACGGAGAGTCAAGCTCCCTCCCCTCCTCCTCACTCAGTCTGCTGATTATTGCCCTAAGACAGGCCTCCTGGGCTTCCAAATCGCATGCCCTCAAACTAAAAAGGTCTGAGTAGTAGGCCTCCGCCGCCCTCAGCATAGGCTGCATATCAGTGACCAAACCATTATCCACCTTCAACCCCTTTATCACTGCGGCACTGCGCTTAGCCTTCATGGCCTGGAAGAAATACGAAGAGGGTTTCTCCCCCTCCTCCATTTCTCTCACCCTGGCCTGAAAAGCAACCGTCCTGGCCCTCCTTTCCAGCAGCTCCCTCAACCGGTATTTAATCCCATCATACGTTGCCAAATCCACATCCCCTCCAGCATTAAGCCGGCCATGTAGATAGGCCAATGAGCTTTCCCATTTATGTACCTCCGCCCTCTCTCTCCTCCTCACTTTGCTGGCGAACCTCCTGCAAAACGCCCCAAACCTGATCTTTGCGGCATCCCACCACTCCCCAACCGAGTGGTAGAATGGCCGCAGAGCCTTAACTGTCTTATAAAAGTTCCTAAAGGCCTGCTTGAACCCTTCCATGGCCAGCAGCTCCACATTCAGTCTCCAATACCCTGGGCCCCATCTCTGACCATCCACCTGAAGAGTGAGCTTCAGCATATCGTGATCTGAAAACCACGAGGGGAGAACAGCACATCCCACCCCCTTCAGCTCCTTGCCTACAAACAGGTAGTCTAGGCGACTAGCTGCACCTCTGGAATTGCGCCATGTGGCAACTTCCCCTCCTGGGTTCATCTCGCGATATGCATCAGCCAGACTAAAATCAGCCACAACCTCCGCCAGCGCCCTGGTGGAATAATCCACAGTCCCAGCACCCCCGCCCTGAGCACCAGCACCAGCCACCCGATCTAAAGACGTGTTGAAGTCCCCCCCTAAGATTATAGATCTGGTTGTTGTCAAGAGCCCAGGCAACGTCCTGAATATCTCCAGCCTCTCCCCTTTTTTTGCAGGCCCGTACATATTTATGACCCTAAATTTTGTTGATTGTAAACAAAAATCCACCAAAATCACCCTCCCTGCCACAACTCCCACCACCTCATCAATTCCAAAAGAGCTCCCCATAAACATAATCCCAACACCACTGGAGTGCACGCTCCCCACTGACCACGCTGAAGGCCCCCAGACCCACTCCTCAGAAAACTTTTGGGCATCCCCCTCATCCTTCAGGTGCACCTCCTGCAATAAGAATATGTCTGCCCTCATTGTGACCAGAGAGGAAAATACTGCAGCTCTCTTGACCGGGTCTCTAAGCCCGCGAACATTCGCAGTCACCACTGTAACCTGCATAGTTGTTTTTGTTAATGCAGCCATAACCGCTTAAACCCCAGCCCCCGCTCCGCTTTCACCGTCTACCGCACAACGAGTATCATCCTTATTGCCCCCCCTCCTCCCTTTTGCCCCCCTCCCCCTCTCCTCCCCCCCCCCCCCCCCCCCCCAAAACCATCCCCATGGTCTCCACCAAGGCCTCTACCTCTCCCCCCTCTAACCATGAAGATGGAGATCCCATCTCCATCTGCATGACCTCGTCCAAGTATGTAGTATCCATAGACTCTCCCTGAGGGCTCGCCAGCACCTCAAACCGGTTCCCCAGAGTCACCTGATCGCCCGTCTTCACCTCGTCCCCCGTCTTCACCTTCCTGGGGCAGTCCCCCTCTCCCAGTGTTCGGCGCTTCCGCGATACCGCCACCCAGGCGTCCATCGGCTCCTCTCCTGAGCATGGGCTGTCCCCCCATTTCGGCGCGGGCAGGTCTGCAGAGGTCAGGAGACCGACCCCCACCTCGGGCGGAGCAGCGCCCGCTCCCAAACCTTTACCTGAGGCAGAGAACAATTCCTGCGAAGCCCCAACAGCTGCCCATCCCCCAGCAGGAGACTCCCCCACATCTTCAGCAGGCTGCGCCCCCGCCCCCCCGTCCTTACGCAAAAAGGCCCCCACCCCAAAGACTTGCACGTACCCTGCCCCAGGTATTTTCTCAGGGCCTGGCACCTGAACTTTCTTTTTATCCTGGTCTAAGGTGACATCAGGACCGGATCCAGTAGCCAGCCCCGGATACGGACCACCCTCACCGTCTGCTGCCGAAACCGCCGCGGGGACAGGCCCAACAGCTGGCTCCAACCCCTGGTCCGGATTCAACCCTGCCACCGGCCCCGGAACCACACCCGGCCCGGACGCCGGAACCGGCGTCTCACCTTGACCTATGTTCTGTGCCTGCGTCCCCCCAAACCCTGGAACAGGAATGTGTTCCGCAGCAGCTTCCGCCCCTTCCGCCTGGACAGGGCCTTCCACCTGTCCAGCTCTCGTTCCACCTTCCCCAGAGGCAGAAGGCCCAAGCAGCGCCGGGGCCGCCCCCGGCTGCTGTCCTTCTCCAGGTTTTCCACCAGACGCCGTAGACTCTGCACACGCAGAAGGCTCTCTCTGCTGCGTAGGCCCCCTACTGGCACCTTTTCCTCATGCCTGGCCCAACATCTCTGTCTTCCAGCACATTCCTGAACCAGCTGGCGTAGGAGCGCGGCCGATCAGGACACGCCCGAAACAAATGTTCCCCGCTTCCACACAGGCTACACATTTTAGGAGCCCTGCAATCCTTTGTTTTGTGCTCCTTGACTGACAATGCCTGCACCGTTCTGTACTGCAAATGTCCTTCAAATGCCCAAACAAACCACACCGTCTGCAGTACAGGGGCTGTCCCGGATAACTTAAATACCCTTTATCAGGGCCTATGGAAAAGGAACCCGGAGGGTGCACATAGCCTCCCACTCCCTGCTGATCCTGCTTGAACCGCACCATAAACCTTCGCTTTCCATTCCAAATTCCATATTTGTTTTTGAGTTTTACCCCTTCCCGCACATCGACACAATATCGCTGCAAAAAACACACTATGTCCTCTTCTCGTACATATGGATTAAACAAGTGCACTGTTAGAGGTCTTAGGGCCTGCGAATACAGCAAGAGCACTCTGATGCCCTGTAAAGTCGGCATCTCCCTGCGCTCCAAATACCGCGCGTGCAAATTATGGCAGGAAACCTCAGAATAAAAGGTAACATCAAAAAACCCTCTGTTTGAAAAGTCCTGCAAACAATAAACTGAATCAGCCTCAACCTCCAGCCCGCCCATTAGCACATCTTTCACAAAAACATCGAGATCTACCTTTCTCTTGTCCATGTCCTCCATTTCGAACCTCACCGTGTTTCGAAGCCGCACCCTATGGGTCGGCATGCTGTCGCCGCTTGTTGTCATCGCCTTCTCCATCTTCAAACTCTTGATCTTAGCCAAAAGGCCGAGAAGCGATGGCCTGAAAATTGGCCACAGCTGGCCGCCGCCGCCCAGGGGGCCGGGAATCCGATCGCGGGGTCCGGCCGGACCCAGTCCCCGCTCGCCATTGGTCCGGGGCCCCCCTCAACGCTTCCCCCGGGACCTCTGGCCGTCACCTCAGCTCCACCCACAAAGCCCCACGTCCCCTGTTTAATTACACAAGCACTCGCAGAACAGCTATGTAATTAGCTAGCTAAGCAAGCTAGGAGGCAGTCCGTACTCTATAACACATGTACCTGACAGGTCACAAACCAGGGACACGCGGCAACAAGTCATCAACAAGCTCTCTTGAGAACACCAAAGTCGCCCCGTCCGGCGGACGGAGCATCCAAAAATAGCACAAACTCAGGAGTGTTCCTCTCCACGGAAATCTTTAGTAAAAGGCGAAAGATTTGTGCGTGATGAAGAGAAACCCGAGCACACGTGGCCTCTCGCCGTCACCAGCCGCCGTAGGCCCTCCCGGCCCGGAGCCGCAGGCCCGGAGTTGTCCGTCGGCGCCCCCGCGCGTTATCCGCGGAAGAGGGAGGGGAGACGCAACAACAGCCCGACTGGCAGAGGGCGCAAGCGAGCCACGGACCGCTGCAAACCGGCTCGCTAGCTGACTTACTTAACCAACTCCACTTACCCAGCTAGCTGACGAAGAATGATAGAAAGAAAGAAAAAGAAAGAAAGAAAGAAAGAAAGAAAGAAAGACACACACACACGATAAAACTATTTCTTTTATTTCAAAAAAAAAAAAAAAAAAAAAAAAAAAAAAAAAAAAAACCCACAGGACTCAGTTGCTTGTCTACTCCATGAAGAAGCAACAGCAAACAGCAAACAGCAAACAGCAAACAGCAAACAGCAAACAGCCTTTCCTTTGCACCCAAAGATAGAGGCGCACCGTTCCCGGACGTACTGCAATACCGGGTCGATGCGTGGAGCGGACGGAGCAAGCTCCTTCTCCGACTCCCAGTCCCAAAAATCCGTTTAATATGTAGTCCCCAGATAGGGGACGTATCAGATATTAAACTGATAAGAACAGATTTTTTTTTTTACACCCTCCTTGCATCCGTCCTATGATGCCCGCCGCTCTTGCCCACACCACCCCAGCGAAAAGGGCACCCCCAAAACAGGTGCCTAATGGTCTCCTCCTCCACACAGGATGCTCTCGGGCATATCGCCGACCTTGCCAGCCCATGCCTGTGAAGGATCTCCCTCACTGGCAGTCTCCTATGTAGGCACAGCCAATTCAGGTCCTTCAAACCGTTGTCCAGTCCTTTGGGCTGCACCCCCAACCAGACACTTGCGGGGATGCCTGCCACCGCTTCCCCTGTCATTCTTCTCCTTACCTCCCCGTACAACCCCTTTACCCCCTGCTCCGCCTTCCATACCTGCGCCTCTGGGTGGGCCCGCAACCACTTAGCGGCGTGCTGATAATGCCACGGCTGCTGCTCCACCCTAGGCCCTAGGTTGGACCACGTTATCAGATGTCTGGCCTGGTATGAGAAAAACAGTTTTAAAAAGTACCCAGACACATGCTCCACTGGCCTAGCGAGCTGACTCAAGATGTGCGCTGTAAAAATACAGTCCAGCTTTAGGGGTAGGTGCGGCACGTCCCTCCCCCCCTCCCCAATCCCGGCCACCATCCTCGCTCTTGCTACATACTCATACGCCCCCCCCCACATAAATCTGAATGCAAGCCTTGTCAGGGTTCTTCTCATACTTACTGGGAGCGGGTAAATATAAGCCAGATAATTTAGACTGGGCAAGACGTCACCTTTCAAGGCAAGTACTTTTCCTGTGAAGGTCAGGGCTCTGGCCTTCCACAAGTCCAATTTTCTCCGGACTTTGGCAATGCGCCCTGTCCAATTGACTGTGGCGCTGTTGTCCGAGTCGAAGTAGACCCCAAGTACCTTCAATGGGCCTTCGCACAAGGTCAGCCCCCCTGGTACATCTGTCCTCCCTCTCCATGTGCCAAAGTATTTCACCGCGGTCTTCCCCAGATTTATTTTAGCCCCTGACCCCTTTCCAAACCTCTGGAAAATTTCCAAAGCTCTCACCAAGCACTTGTCCCTGTCTAATAAAAGTGTGGTGTCGTCTGCATATTGCGACACCTTAACGCGGACTCCCCCGCTTCCTGGGACTAAAAAACCCCTCACCCCAGTGTCTGCCCTCATTGCTGCTGCCATCGGCTCCATATAAACCACATACAACAACGGTGACAGGGGGCACCCCTGGCGCACCCCTGAACTTAACCGTAAGAGCTCACCCATGTGCCCATTAATACTTACTACGCTACCCACCCCCCTATATAAAGTGCGCACCCCCCCACAAACCTTTCACCAAACCCCAGCTTCCCTAATACTTTGAACAGAAAGTCCCAATTTACCCTGTCAAATGCCTTGGCCTGATCCAGGGCCACAACCATAAGAGGCAAATTTCTGTCATTTGCCCATGCTATTGAATCTCTTATGAGTTGCAGGTTCCATCTTGTGGAACGGCCAGCCACACCGCAGGTTTGATCCGTGCTCACCACCTGTGGGAGCACCGCCTTCATGCGGTCTGCCAACACCTTTGCCAGCAGCTTGTACTCTACCGTGAGCATGGTGAGCGGTCGCCAGTTCGTCAGCTCACTCTCCTCCCCGTTCTTATAGACTAGGGAGATGACCCCTGTCGCCATAGTTCCTCCCAGCTGTCCAGTACGTAACACCCCAGTTAAGACCTCCAGAACCGTCGGCCCCAGAACCTCCCAAAACTCTACGTATAACTCTACTGGCAACCCATCTATGCCCGGCGCCTTCCTCTTCCCCATCCTCCTGAGAGCCCCCTCCAGCTCACAGAGGGTGAGAGGTGCTTCCAAGCCCCCCACCAGCTCTGCCGGCACTTGTACCTTTAAAAAGTCTAAAAAAAACTCCCCTTGCTCTGCACTTACCTGCCTCTCTTTGAAAACATTTTTAAAGTGCTCGGTGGCCACCCCAGTCATCAGTCTGGGGTCAGTGACAACTGTCCCAGCCCCATCCCTGATCCCCTTAAAAGCCTGTTTGGCCTTGCCATCTTTTGCGGAGCTGAAAAACCCTGCGGTGCACTTTTCATTCTGCTCGAGGAAGTCATGCCTCGAGCACCGTATATACGCCCGGGCCCTGCTCTCATACACTTCCCTGAGCCTTCCTTTAAGTGTATCACTCGCTGTTTGGTCAAAGGTCCCTCCCTGATTTGCCTCCGTGTACACCTGCTCCAGCTGCCTCTGCAGGGCCCTCACCCCCTTCTTTCCCTCCCTCGCCCTCCTCCTGCAGTATCTACTGGCAAACACCCGTATTCGAGCCTTAGCCGCCTCCCACCACTCAATCACCCCACCGAAAAGCGACTTTAATGTTAGCAGGCCCCTAAAAAACTCCACAAACCCACATCTGAACGCTTCCTCCTGGAGAACGGAAATATTCAGCCTCCAGTACCCGGGTCCAAACACAGGTGCATCAGACACCACGCTGAAAATCACCCCATCATGATCTGAAAAGAACACAGGTATGACTTTCCCAGACTGCACACACAGAGTCTTAGAAAAAAATATGTAGTCCAGCCTACGCATCACCCCTCGCGAGTTACGCCATGTCGGCCCATCCAGGCGGGGCATCACCGCCTTACCCCCATCCACCAAGGCAAACTTTGCGAGGAGGTTCCTGATGCTCTCCGCGCTAGAGTCTCCCACCCTGCCCAGTTCCACATTAAAGTCACCCCCCACTATGACTTGTCTGTTTGTAGCGAAGAGGGCCTGCATCCTATCTAACATCTCCCTCCTCTCCGCTGGCGTCTGAGGCCCGTAAACCCCCACCACCCTTAATTTTAAGCACCCAACCGTTATGTCCGCCCCTACCACTCTCCCCTGCACCACCGTGAATACCCTTTCCACCTTCACCCCCCCTATCCCCAAATAAAATCCCTACCCCCGTGGAGTGGACTCCCCCCACACTCCACACCCCCCCCCCCCTTCCCCACTCCCTCGTATACCTCCTCCCGTCACCCTCATCCCTCAGGTGCGCTTCCTGGATAAAACAAATTGTGCACTTTACAGAGGCTATAAAATCAAAAACTGAAACCCTTTTGGCATGATCTCTCAGTCCCCGCACATTTAAAGTCATTACTGACAGCTCCATGTAAACTTTGAAAATAAAATACAAACCACCATACTTTCTTATTGTCCGTCCATGCCCCCCTCACCCTCTCCACCCCTTTGACCTGAGGGCATTCCCATGGCCTTTGCCAGGCCTTCTACATCCCACCCCTCAATAAGCCCGGACGGTGACCCGGCCTCCATCTCCAAATCCCCCAACACCTCATACCTGTTGGCCAGCATGACCTGGCATGCAGCCTTCTGTGCCTGTGGCCCGCCCTTCTCTCCTGACCTGTTTCTCTTCCTTCCTGCCGCTCTAGCCCAGTCCGCCATTTCTTCCCCTTCGCTGTACGGGCTGTCCCCCCACAGTGCGGGGGTCTCCAGGTCTGCTGTGTTCAGCAGTCCCACTGCCTCTGCAGTGGCCGAAAGGCCCTCCACCAGAGTGCCTGCTTGTTCTTGTGAGAACAGGTCAGGTGACCCGCTCCCCACACCATCCCCTCCGCTGACAGCCTTCTGCACTTCTCCCTGCTCCCTCTTCTCCGAGGTTCCTTTTGTGGAAGCCCCCCTTAGCAAGGGCTTAGCACCCACAGATCCAAAGACCCTGTAGAATCCCCCGGACTCGCCAGTCACCACTGCAGCTGGCCCTGCTCCGGCGTCCTCCCCCGGGGCCTCCACTGATTCCATCACCTGCACCCTCCCCGGCTCTGGGCCCGACCTCTCCCCCGGAGCCTCACTAGGACCACCTCTGGAGCAGGCGTTTGGACCAGGCCTGTCACTTCCTCTGCAGCTGGCTTCCCGCACCTCAGGTACCGCTCCCTTCCCAACCTCCACCGAGCCAGGAGCCAGCGTCACGGCTAAGGCTGCTGCCTGCGCAGGGACCACCTCCGTCTCCAGCGCTGAAGCACCCGGTCCGCAGCCACCTCCACTGAC